>JAHZNC010003759.1:0-10990 GCA_027744095.1 Zhuqinia jingwanae | reverse complement strand
GCAGCAGCAACGCAATGCTGTAATCATTTCAAGCAGAGAGTCATTATTATTTGTGGTTAATTAGCTAGTTCCGGTGGTTTTCAGCAAAACGTCAAGTCAAACCAGGTGACATCTGCCACTTGTCTTTTTGTTAAACGGCAGTGCATGATGATTGCATATACTATATATTTTTTTAAACAATTAACCCTTATTCCATTTTCCATTTTAGTCATCTCGGAACGGAACTCATAAGCAAAACTGTACACACAGTTTGTTGGATATAACATCATGCTTCTTCCTCTTCTTTCATCGTATACTTTTAACACAAAAATATTTTTAGTGACCCTTTGCACAATGCTCATCATCACTATAGTTGCCAGTGATGGCGACTGACGAATCTCTCTCCTTTTTTTACTGCAGTTGGCTTTTAGTTTAGTTGCTTTCCACTACAATTTTCTACTCTGTTGACTTTGACCAGCCTCTTTTAAATCAAATCTAACATATACCATTGTATTAACAGCAGAACAAAGTAGACAGACACCAGGCACTTTTTTTATCTGTCCATCTCACTCTACCCGTTTCACCATGCCAGTCATCATTATTAATGCATTCCATTCCGGCTTGATTCTGGTTCAGCCTCTCTCTCTGTATCTTTTTTTGGCAAAGAATTAAAAAAAAGTATAATACTATCTGATTCGCTACATATTCTTCCTTTTTCCGTTGAGAGTGCTTTCGTCAGTAAAGCCTATTTTCATTCTCATCAACAACAAAAAACACGAACAATTATTATAACGTTGTTACCTCAGACAGTTGCCATATTATTCTTTAAAAAAAAGATGCTGATGGCAAAATAATGTTTTCATTTAGGATTGGAACACTGAGCAGGAGTGAGAGACATGATCATACATACTAATATAAAAGAGGAAAAATGTGTTTCATACCATATTATTAGGTACGCCACCAACAACTTGATGGATACCTGTCTGATTACATTAAGCATTTGCTCACCGTCTTATATACGAAATGAAAAATCTCTCTCAACAGTTCTTCCATTGTTTTGTTAGCTGATTATATCGTCTCATATGACAGGGCAGTTATTAGGAGCACAATAAGCGCATTATAAAACATGCCTATTATCCGAATGTGTCCATTTATGTGGCCTACGTAAAAATTGCAAACAAAATATTTTGCATGTCTTAAGTTTCGTAGCTTTTATTGCAAACAAAAAAATTAGTAAATGTATTTTTTACATTGATTCCAGCTTTTATTACCCCTTCAATCAGATAAAAATCGACAAACTGGCAAACTGCCTTTCGAAATACACGTAATAATTTTTTAATATGAGCAGTGTGTTTATAAACAATGATTTGTGAGCTGACATCATGATCCTAGTACAAAATACTCTGGTAAATCCGGTCAATCTCTTCTGGTATGCTAATCAAATGATGGAGTGCAGTGTCGTGTTCACTTTTTAGCTTCCTTCCTTTTCCCATTTTATCACTTTTTTGCTCTCTATTCACAAACATGATCATCACCAAGTATAGTACAAGTACACCATTTTTATTCTACGACATGACGTTTTATGCTTAATTTTTTTTATCGTTACATGTTTTAACTTTAACAATAACATGTTTTTACCATGTATGTACGTGTATAAAGTACACATATATATGTACGTACGTATGCATATATTTTATGATAATATTATGATTATTATGTATTCACGGAATGTCATGTTTACTTTGCTCCTGAATCCTCATTTTCCCTTCCTCGTCTTAAAACTTAATACCATGATTATTATTACCATTTATGTACTTCTTTGCGTTACATTCCATTACCATTTAAGCTTTCTGTTTAATATTTTTTTGCCTGCATCATCATCATCTTGTAAAAATATTTACATTTTTTCTGTATTTTTACTTAATTCCTTTAACAGCTTTAACATAGATTTCGTGATTTATTCTTCCTTTCTTGTGTGTAGTTATAGTTCGTGATGATCATCATAATCATTATTATCATCATCGTCGTCATCGTCATGTTTGCTTGCATCTTGATTTGATGACGATATGATCATCATTATATGTGCTTAATATATTTTTACGTACTTTTCCCATTTTTTTGGTTACTGTTTGGTTTGGTACACATTTGTCTGTGCGTAGTAACTTCTACGCAAGAAGACGCAACAAACCAAAAAACCACAAGTGACCAACGACGAGGAAAAATCAGGTAAAAATTGTAAAACGCGTGCGTGCATGAAAACAATAAAAATATATCTCTATTTATTTTTAGGGAGGATTTTCATAATGCTTTTGAGCCGTCGCGTTTTGCATGGTTCATGCACTGAATTTTCTTTATTGTCATCATTTTCATTTTACCATAATGTAACTCAGAATCAGAGTTAATGGAGAGATGCAGTTTGTACTATGCGTATTTTTTCATACAAAGACAACATATTCTGGCATGTATACATATTCCGACATAAAATGTACCTTACCTGTGAACATATTTATTAGATATGATGAGACGAATCGGAATAATGAAGGCGTGCGAGCACATCCAAAATTGAATATTTTTATCAACAAGCAAGGAAAAAGAGGTGGATAATTTGGTAAAAAAAAGAAATGTAGTGATAACACCGTGTAGAATAATGATCATGAAGACACTTGGCTGATAAATACACACCTCTTTCTCATTGTCATCATTCATCAGCTTTGTAAATTATTTATGGAGTGCCTCATCTAATGATTAAGGCGATGTCTGATTGTTAAATTACCTGCTATTTTGAATCAAGGCACAATAATGGAACAGCCCACACCCACGACTAAATATTAATATTACACGACATCTACCACAGCACAACTAGGTAACTCTTTATAGCTTGATATCGTCTCTTCATCAACAGAAGCATATAATAATGATAATAATTAACAATTCACATCACATCTCATAAAGCACAAGCCATCAAATTCCGTATTAAATCTTGTTTTGCATAAATGCAACAATTCAATGAAGTGTATGATGCGATGTGTGAAAAGTAAAACAATACTCCAAACAGCTTGATTGCAAAAGTTACCTGTGGTTGTGTCTACTATTAATGCTCTACGCCCTGTTCTTCTGTAAAGGGAACATTGAACGATATATTTACTTCCCTTTCCGCTTCTTTTCATTTGTTTGCCGATGTGCCGTTTCATTGAATTTTCTGCAAAAATTATATTGCATTCATCATCCTGTACAAGGTATGCATTCATTATCATTATGTATATTTAACCTTGTGCAGTTTTTTGTACGTTTTTATCCAGCTGAAATATAGAATTTCTTTCATTGTACCTGTGTCATTGTTTCATAATAACGGTGTGTAATATCAAAGACAAAAAACAGGTATATTCTTAGTTTAGTTGAAAGTAAGAAAATAAGGAGAAATATACACATACAACGTAGTCACAGGATACGGTTATCGACAGACACGACATGACATGCGAGGATTTTTATCTGTGTGTGGTTTTACAGGAAGAAAAAATATCTACGCTGAATCAAGTGGTATACTGTATGCGCACATGCATACATATTATAGCTGTACCTATTTTTACTTTTAAAAAAATCATGATTACGCTGAGATGATGAAAAGAAATGATGTTTGATGAACTTTTGTGATAAACAGAGCCAGGAGTTTAACCAAACAAAACCACTAACGTCAACGACACAAACAACACAAATGTAGCAGCAGCAGCAATTAAGATTAATGTTAAAGGGTTATGTTTATGGTAATAATGAGTAATGGCTGATGATGATGATGATACAATGACAAGAGGAGATTTGCAGAAGATATTTCACTATTTAAACGTAACAATAATGTACAATAATAACACTGAAAAATGTGTAGTTTATCCCGTGGTTTATGATAGTGTATGATGTTTTAGTTTATAGTGCTGCCTGATAATCCCTGTGTGATAAAACATTAACTCACAAAATTACATAATAGCAGGTTAAATTCAGCATATAAATCACGTCACCCCACTTACTAAATAGTCCTGTGCACTGTTGCTGTTTATTTTTCAATTTAACGCAAAAAAAATGTTGTTATTTTTTTTGTAATTTTGCATTGTTTGATAATAATATTTCAAGAGGATAACCTTTGAATATGCTTTACTCACTTTAAAACAATCAAGACGCAAGACATTGTCTTCGTCTTGTAATAATTTGTAATGTTTACCATGTTTTAAACAAAAAATAAAAATTGTTTTGTGATGATGGCATCTGTCGATGCACATGGTTCTTGAATATATACCTCTATTATTATGAATGAAGAGCACTAAATTACAGCGATCGAGTACTTCAAGTTAACCTACATTTTCTCATGAAAATTGCTCTAGACTATAGATACCTACATACATTACATTTACTCACATCACATAATAATAATCATCCGTCATACACTTCTTTATAACAACGCTACCTACTTTATCACGTATCAGTTTTATGTACATGGTAAATATTATACGCAATTCAAATAGGCATTTGATACATGCATTGTACGTGCAATAATAATAGCAATCAGCAGCCAAGTCCCATCTCAAAATATATCACCTAGCTATTAAACTATTACTATTATTATTATTATGCAGGTGTGGTGATGTATGTGTGGTCATCAAATTTTTTTTTTGTTCTTTAAAAACCCTTCTTTTCTCATGTACATTATTATCACAAGCAAAAAATCATAATATTATGTTTTTAATGCTAAAAAAAATAAGTAAAGTCATCCTTGCCGTCGTTCAAAACTAACTCGACCGACACATTTCAAGGTTTTCCCATCCTATGGGAAATGAGATTTTTTTTTCCTTGTTGTTTTTTCTTGCGCGTAAAATTATTGCTTATTATGTACTGGTGACACGTATAGAATGCACTATTAAATTAATGTAAAAAATGCAACAACTGCACTGCAACTGACTTAATTAACTCGTACGTTCATTACTACCAAGATCGGTCAATATCAATGCAATTAAATACATGTACAAGAAATGCAACGATAGAGTAAAAAAGTAACATCATTTATGCAATCATTAACACCCATATAATCACGCGTGTCGGTGTTGGCATTCACAAACAGTTGCATGTGACTTCCACTCCACACAACGGCAAATCAAAAGTAGAACAGTTGTTGTTTAAGTTTTAAAAAAATAATTAAGCTACTTTACCTATCAAATCAACTTCCTTTCTTCATTGTATGTATATTATTTGTCATAAAGGCTATCATCTCATTGCAGCAAGAAATGATCGTGTATAGGTACGCACTATTCATAAAACTCTATCCTTTAACCGTTTCGTCCGCTTTTACAATATCAATTTTCATTTAAAATGTGATCATGGGTTTTCGCCATATTTTGAAGATTTCTTCTCAAGAAAAGCTTGTTGTTTGCAATGTTTGCTTTTCTATGAAATTTCTTGTACTTTTTCTGATAAATTGGAAATCCTAAAATTCAGTTCCCCCCCAGAAAAACTAAGACGCTTAGCAAAATACGAGAAAATTAGGGAAATTGCTCTATTATATTGATTGTTTTAAGAATAAAAAATAAGTGAACACAGAAATTTTTGCGTGATTGTAACGTACGCATACCTGATATCTGGTCATATTTTGTATTTGTGTATTCATCATATCATGTTCACTTCACACCAGTATCACACCTTATTACCGCTGTCAATGTTTCAGCAAAGCTTGATATGAATGCACGTGAGAGGATCTTTGTAATCAACATAGCGTGTTAAGAAAAACCACCACTACCATATCCCTTAATTTTTCTCACACGATCTTGCCAACAAACAAAAGAACACACCTATAAGCATTAAGTTACATACCTACATATCTCACAAATAAGGAATTCTTGCTCAGTTGTTCAAACAAAAAAAATTTGTGATTTTCAGGTTATATTTTCCGTTTTTTTCTTCTTTTACTTGGTATTCTCTGACATTTTTTTTCTTTGAATTCATTTTGTCCGTGTCTGCAGTCTGCATTGTCTTTAGCAGAAATTGTGAGCTAGCTGGTTTGATAGAAAGGAACTCAATCAACATACTATTACGAGTATTGTAGTAATATGGGACAGATAAGGTATGATCATGATAAGTATGCATATACAAAAAGCATGGCATGACCACATCCGAAATAAATGATTTTCTTGGGTTTTTTTGGGAGGTGGCGTCTGGTTGAGAACTAAAGTGTTTTCAGAGAAGGATATTATTTGTCGAAGTAAACCAAGCATGTAAAAAGAGTTTGAAAGCCATGCTTGCAATAAGACCAATTTTCTTGGTTTACTTGGTTCTCTAGCTGTCTGGAAAGTTTTCTTTCAATGTTGCTCATTTCCATTTTCCTTTTCTGCCGTCCTCTCTAACAGAAAAAAAAACGATGATGACAAAACGAAAACTACGTAATTGGATGACTGTAGAAAGAATCAGATAGAGATGGGGAATGTAAAAATCAATGAAGATCAAGTCGGTGAAATGGAAAAGCAGAAAATAGATTCGGATATGTAGGTTGATAGACAACAAAACCAAATGAATTTACTGCTCTCGTACACGTTCGTTCGTGGTTCATGAGAAATAAACCCAATTTTACCAATCTCATTTCCAGAGAAAAAGGGGAAAAGGAAGGTCCGGCATTGATTTTGTGTGAGAGTAAAAATTTGATTTTCCTTTGTGTTCCCTATTCTTCTGTACCATAGCCAAATGCGTGGAGATAACGAGACAGGTAGAAAAATTGCTTCATTTTGCTTTCCTATTCTGTTCCACGTGCAAGACGTGTATACATACTTTTTTAGATGTCGGGAGTGTTAAGTATAAATATTCTCTCGACAAGGATTTGCTACAGGAAGCAAACTAAAACTAGGAGAGTAAGAAATAAAGATATCAATTGCTCTCTGGCTAGCTACCTGAAAAGAGAAAAGAGCCGAAAAATCAAGTTAAAGTACATAAGACTACTTTTCGAGTTTCATTCTCATGGGTTTTCAATTATTAAGTGGCAATCCTGGCTACCTTTGTGTGAAATATTTTAAAGCTTTCTGGCTCCTTTTGTCTGTCTCTCGTCATCCATCTTGACATATATGCACATGGATAACAAAGCAAAACCAGAAGAAGGGGATATAGGCCCTTAAGCTCTCTATTCCGCAATGTTGTTAGTTCGCGCACATACTTTTTACAGTGCAAGTAAGATCTCAGATGGCTATGCAATTCTTATTCGAGAACTCAAACAAAAATACAACAAGCAAGGCAAGGGTAGTGACCAGCAGAATAGAAATTACTAATAATAATTTACTAGCACGTACATTTTTGAATCGCAGCAGACCCATAAAAAATCTCATCCAAAAAGCTGGACCATTTTGTTGATGTAATATTGTAAATAATAAAATGTAATAATATTTTCACGTAATAGTAATACAAATGCCACTATATGTTTTTGAAGAATTCCGGAAGCGGAGGGTTTAAAAGGGATCGATTTCTTTTCTTCTTCGAAACGAGTATTTATTTAATGGAAAAGTAAATGAAGGAGGAGCGAGTCTGTCAACTGTCAAGAGAGTTTTGAGTACGCTTCTCCAGTAGTGGGAGAAGTATGAGGAGAGCGGCTTACACAACACGTATCCGTTTCCCATACTATATTTCTTTTCTAATACTGCTTGTTTATCATGCTCATGTTCTTCCGTCATCACATCATATTTCATACACTAAAATAAACCGGTAAATGAATAATGAATAGAAATGAAATTGCTTTTCGCCTTGTCACAGGTAATAATAATATCGTATTATTTATTTCCGGCGTGTTTTACCTTGTCACTGTCAAGAATCTTTGAAATTTGGAAACCTGGAGGATAATTAAACTGAAAATGCCAAGGTTTAAGGAAAGACATAAAGAATTAGGATCAGGTGGAATATGATGTGTGTGGGCTGCGGGTGGATGCAATTATATCCGTAGTAAAAAGCAATCTAGAGATCTTTTTGAGTGTGATTTAGTAAAACTTCCATAATTCTCGACGGTATGGTAAAAACGATTTGACACAAAATGTTACTTTGAATTTTCTAGTTTGTGCGTATGGTTGGAAAGGTATGATGACAAGGATAATTATTGTATCATCATTATCATTACAAATGAGCAGATAACTGCCATTTAAATACTAAAACTTCTAAAAGAAACATATTGAGAAAAAACACGGAGGGCGTAGGGGCAAAGTAGGAATTTTGTCGAATATCGCTCGCTATCAAACGAATTATCTAAATTAATGAAAACTGTAAATGTAAATCACATTAATTTGAGCACGAAAGAAATTATTATTAGGTAATTTTCTTTACACTCCAGAATGCGTATTGCATTGTTAAATATACATTAAGCTGAACATTACGTACGCATGTATGTGTAAAGTTTACATTTTTGTTCATGTCGTTGCGTTGACGGCAGATGTACATAATATGTATTTAGGAAGCTTTACACACATCTTACATGATATTTTATACCTTGACTAACAAGAATTCTAAAAATAATTTTGCAATACATAGTACTCAATGGGTAAGGAGGCATACAATAAAAGGAAAAACAAAGACAACAAAAAAGTACAAATTGAATTCTTGATCAGCAAATTACTCAAACTGTTTTACTTAGCTTGAAGAGCTCATTCGCCATTTTTATCCTAAAAAATGTCACAAAAGAAGGAAAACATGTTGTATGCGCCACGATAAAACAAAAAGGAGTTATTTGCAAACTTTTTTTTATTGTAGAAATATGCTTCTGTTGCATAATGAGGTCAACAACCAAACTAGAAAAAAGCGCTATGAGATGAAACGCCTGTTTATTTCTCTCTTCCTTTTATTTGAAAGTTGCATAAAGTCTCCCTGTTTGTTTTTCTTTTGGAAGGAACAATAAACAAGAGTTTTCCTATATATTTTTTTACTTTTGTAATTGATCTTTTTCCATTATGTTGGCATTTTATCTGTTTTCAGAGCTCTCTGATACTATTCTTCCGTGGCCTGTTGTAGTAAAAGATGAACGTGACTTCATCTTGCATTATGATGATGAAACAACTCAGTTCAGCACATGCTAACAAGGAGGATGAATAATACAAACTTTTGTTAAAACTGAAACTTTGTTTGTTGGGAGTTTTTGGAGGGATAATGTAATATATAAGTTCATTTTTCATCATCATTTCACTTGAGGAAAATAAAACTTTTTTCATAATAGTTTTTACTACCACACATTATGCTTTTTTAAAGAGACTATATTATGCAATAACACAACAGTGGGCCCTCTGGTATTTTGGAATCTTCTTCCGCAATTAATTTAATTTAATTGGTACATGATGCATGCATGCATGCAAGTCTAAAAATAATATTAACTTTTGTAAACATTTTACAGACAAAAAATGGTTGGGTAAGTGGTGGTGGTGGTGCTGGTGGTGGTGGTGGGTGACTACGCTAAATTACACGTCAACCAAACCAAGCTTTTAAAAAAAAGTTTGCACATTGTAGCTTTTGAGTCTACCGGTGTATCGTGCCGTGATTATGATTGTCAACCAATTCCATAGGTAAACTTTGAACTAATTGTTTTAAAAATGTACCTGTTTCTAATTTCGTATAAAACTGGGATGCGTTCAAACTTCTGGCATCATTACACTCGAGTTCAATTTCAGTTGAGCACACCCACAACAGCAATTATAAACTACCTTCAATTTCATTTAATTTCGGAGTGAAACAGAAATTCGCAAAAAAAATCGGACAAAATGACTAAAACTGTAAGTGACACAGAATCCGAATAGCTTCATTATTTGTAGTAATTCTTATAATCAGTAATTTGCATGTAAATTTAAGTACTTTCAGTTTTCCGAGAATGTTTTTATTAAAAGGAAATTTTCTTTATTATAAATAGCAAATCATTTTCATCTTGGTTGGATTGGGAGTACTTTTGTTGGTGACGACGAGTTCCGCAACCAAAGACAGTTTGCAAAAAGATAGCAACAAATCAGGATCCTTGTCCTTAAGCTCAATTATTCGACAAAAGAGAGGTTACGGCCATGGCGGCGGCGGTGGAGGGGGCGGCGGAGGTCATGGTTCATATGGCTCAGGACCAGGTAAAGTTTAATTTTTTTATGCGTCCTAATTCACCCCGAGAAACTTTTATGCACAAAACGCTTACTTGTTGTGTTTTAGGAGCTGGAGGTGGGGCCCGAGGACCAGTGTACTTTTGCGGATGGGTGGGCAGCAAGATGGGAAGTGGAGGCTATGGAGGCTATTCTGGATGACTAGGAAATTTTATGGAAAAAATTCATCACACTTTGGCCACAGTTTTCAGGAAAATCAAAGAGCATCATCATCAACATCTCTACCACCTTCATCACTACAAGGGATTTTTGTAAGATATATACCAAAACTCAGATTTATGACTTCGACTCCTTTGATTTGATACTAAAAATGTTCAATAACCGAGACGCAGCAATACTGTCTATTGGTATTTTTGTGCTCAAACCTCTTGGAAAAGACAGAAGCTTTACATTTATTCAGATTTTTTTTCTATTTTATGTACAAGTTATTTTTTTCTATTTTATGTACAAGTTATTTTTTTATGTGTTAATGACAAATAATTCTCATTTATTCTTCTTCTTTCTTTATTTGTTCAACGGAATGCGGATTAAAGCTTATACACTTACAATTTATTATTATTACCTACATACATTGATAATAAAACACATGGTTGACTACTATACTTTTTTATTTTGTTTTTAATCACAAATTTGTAAGCTTTAAACAATAATTATATAAAAGTTATTTTTTTTGCAACCGGTGCTACCGAATAAAATGTGTGTGTGGTACAAAGACGTGAGTAGTTTTCTATATTTATTGTTCCTTTGAAACCCAGTAAACAAAAGTACTTGTTTTATTGAAGTGTCATCAATATCAACATGAACCGTGCCGTGCATATAGTCATACATATAACATAACAATAAAAGATCATTATGGTTGTACTACCAAAAAAAAAAAACTTGCT
>JAHZNC010003758.1:0-58791 GCA_027744095.1 Zhuqinia jingwanae | reverse complement strand
CTGGGGAGTTATAATAATGGACTTGGAAGGGGGCATCGACCTTTGCCACATATGCATAGTTTACCGAACGTATTGTTGCCCGCGATGGCACATAATTGCACAATGTAACAAAGTGGCACATAATTTTTTTATTTTTTTTTATTTTAGTCTTCAGAGGATCAGCTCGCAGAATAGCGAGCCTTATGATCTTGCTTCTCATAGGGAATGGGCCATAAGAGGCTGTCGGTTGTACGACCCCCCATAGGTCATAGTACTTTTAAACAGACCTACCCCGTACTGCCTCGCATAGAGGTGACACCGAGCCAAGTAGGATTAGCCATTTTAACCTAAGGGGTCCCCCCAAAGAGGAACCGCCCCAACCGGGATTCGAACCCACAACGGCTTGATACGTTGTCAGAGTTCTCACCACTCGGCCAGTGCGGCTTGGCTAATTAGAATATGTATATCTCTTATTTAATATGCCTCTGAGGAAAATTTAATACCTAATATACCTGCGTAAACTAATACAATGTAGCGAAAAAAAGGACTATGTTGAATTTTAAAATAAGTGTGTTTTCTATGGAGTTTGGTATTAAATGCAAGCAACTGATTAAGCTATCACTTTACTAGGTTATCATACTATAACGGAGTGATATGCTCGGGTACTTCCTCACAGGAAACTGGAGAGATTTGACTAAAACACATTTCAATCATTTATGCTATGTTGGTTACAAGCTACTACTGGAACAGACTGACAGACTAAAACATTAATGGCTTCAAAAATATAAATCTAATAAAACAAACAAAATAATTCCAAAATCATATATGTATTACATACACTTTATTTTTAATCAATAATTTTCAACCAGGCACACCATTCATCATCCTCAAGATTACAGTGATTAAAAGCCGATGTGGTTGAATGAATTCAACAACTTCCATGTAACATTGTTATACCTATTTATTAACAAGTATAATCCATATTTTTTAGCACAAAAAATTCATTGATATTTCAATATACGTGGTCATTAAGATATAATAAAGAATTTAGTATTAATATTAAGTATTTTAAGATATTAGCTTAAAGATAACATAATTCGTAAAGTAATATGAAGTGGATAGCTCGTTTAAAAAATACAATACTCGTACACCCCTGCTCAGCCATGCGTTCAATACGAAACTAAACTGCTGTTTTTATTATTATAATTCAAAATAAATAATGCGTATTGCGGAGCTCATTGCTGTGTACGACAGAGTAAATAATGGCCCAATACTTACATTACAATTGAATTTACAATGGAATATACAATGGAAAGCATCAAATGAATGATGAAATTTTATTTTCATGAGTTTATTTTAATTTCCAATCAATGATTTATTTTTGTGGTTTCCCAAACAACGGCAAAATGATAAGTACTTGATCTCGGACTAATGTGCGTATATGTAGTAATAACCAACTAAATTCTTCAACAAATAGATCAAACCAATCGAAGGTTTTTTCTTCTTCCTTCAATGTTATCTTGCGCAAGGGGAAGTAGTGTCTGCACTTGAATGAGATTAAATTATACATAATTTGGTCGGTCTTACGGTAAAACACAATGCATCCCTGAAATTAATTTAAGGACACACACGCGCAGTCTTGCTTGTGCTTATTCACTCAAATTTATTCAAGTACATTTATTTCATTTTCTAATCTTAATGGCAATACAAAAAAAATTTTTCGCTTTCTCATTATTTACTCTCATTGAATCTTGTTAACTGAGCAGAAGAAATGAGAAAGAGTTTTTCAAACAAGAAATCCATTTTTTTTTAAATAATATATTTTATCTACCTATTATTACCTATTATTATTATTCTGGTCGCAGATGGATTATATGTGTAGGTATATGTAAAAAACATTTCTTGGGCATAATATATGTATATTTAGTGTACTATATTTACATATTGGCAAATTAAGCCTATAGCGGTATATATAAGGCGTAGTCTGCCCTTAAAGCAGGTGTACCAAGTAAAACTAACTTGTTAGTATTAAAAATGGGAATGGTGTTGTTTTTTTAATCTTTTTTTTTACAATTTACAAGCGAGGCCCTTTCTGTCTAACAGGGCACCTAGAGACTGCACATTCATACAATCATACTCGCACGCTTTTACTTCTTTATTTTTTTACCCTTTCTTCAAACAATATATAATGTAATATATATACAACTTCATTGTCAGTTTCAACTAGCCATGCGATAATACTCACACTCACAGTGAGTCAGTAATGCAATCCGTCACTGAGAATGAGTTGCCCTTGTGAATGAGCTTGTTGGTGATGGTGGTGGTGAAGTGCTTTGATCTAAAAAATTATACAATTTATTACATGAAATATAGTTTAGTGTTAGTCTAACCTGAATACAAACTGGGCATTTGTTATTACTCGCTTTGGGAAATGATAATTGAAAATTCAGATTCTTATGAAGTTCCCAACAAAATAGATAAACATGCAAACACGACAGACAATTGTACATCGTATATGAGTCATGAGTACATGTGTAAGTCTTATTATTATTATTATTATTATTATTGTTCTTATGAAGAGTTATAGCAGCACAACTTGAACTTATTATATAGCTGAAGTATAATAATGGAATCGCCAACGTAATACACCTTCTACTTAAACAAAAGGACGTTCATTGTAGTATTATGTGTATGTATTATGTACGCTGTAGTAGTATAAGACATTTCTTGTATAATTTTAAATATTTGCATGCATTATTGCAAAAATGTGCAATTTTACGCACTAAAATGCTACAGTTCTGTCCTAACTCAACACCAAGTTGTGGTAATGACGTCGACGGTGGTAATACGCCCACGCATTCATTTGCAATCTCTTCATGCCAAGTGTACATATGTATATCTGTTTATAAATTAGGCAGATAGAGAAGTATCACTGGGAAGTAATGGAGTTTAAATTCCATTGTTTACAATTTAATAAAGATCTTTTGTAAAGAGTGTAACTCAAAATAGCTACTGTTTGTCATTATTATTATTATTATTATAACTTAATTCCCTGTCCCCATCATTATCATAGTACATCATCGTAACAATTGTTGTTGCAGTGCAGTCAGTAGTCAGTAGTGCTACTACGCCCAGAGAACACAACCAAAAATACATTCAACTGTCTTTTATTTTGCATGCCTATTTTGTCATCGTTTTGAGTGCGGCAACAATGTAACTCACACTATACCTTTGTATGTATATACCTTGTTTATATAAGACAATCATGAATTGGGTATTAATACCTAAGTACCTTGATGGCACTGCACTGTACGTACATACATACCATTATAGGTAATAGCTTTTGAGTAGCCTAAAATAATCTGTTGGTTTTTTTGGCATAGGCTTCCTCTTATACCCTTACAATTATGATGACTGTATGATCTGTGATGTACTCTTTTTAACAAGTTCAAAATAAATAAAGCATCATTGTAAGGAGTCTGTGATGACACGGTATGAAATTACCTAAATGCTTATAAGTAGTCTCAGCTTTAAATTGCTTAGACCGGATGTAATTGTTGCGAATGGACTACCATCACAATCACACTGTAACGTCCTGAACCTGCGTCACTAACTCAATTGATTGTAGCATGCATGCATACATAATGATCTCTCAAAACTCCTTTTGTAAGAGCCTCAATATTTTAATAAACAATTTAATGTGAAACTTGACTGCGCGATGTGCAACTCAGAAAATCATTGACAATTAGTTTCTTTGTTTCGATAAATAGCAGATAGAGGAAAATGGCCGGAGACAAGACAGGACTTGTCTAAAAACCAACAATAAAACAAGCTTGTATATATATATATAGTTTTTTTTACAAATAAACTCACCAGCGGCATTACTACTACTGCACTATTGTTTGAATGAAAGGATCTTCCTATGGAAGGATCCGAAGGCCAAAAGTTGGAGAGATGCAGGAAAATGACGATTATCACACGTTGGCACAACTGTGAACTAACTTTAAATATAGAGGAGAGAAGACAAATAGCATGTAACCCTTCTTCGGTTGAGTGATGAGCAACAAAGTAATTGAGCTGTATGTATCAGGCTTGTTGCTATTAAAACGCAGGTAAATTCAGCATTTCAACGTAACGGCATCATCATACTTTATCGTGATAAATTTAGGATTTTACCTAGGCAATTGTCTTCATCAAAACATACTTGAAGGCGTACCGGAAAGCGGCTAACAAATCAGACACACATATACTCGCATCAACTTTTACTACTAGAATAAACTGGCAAGACATATGCAGTCAAGCTATTGCAGAACACCATAATTATTCAATTACTTTATTGCCAAACTTGCACTGCATTACGAATTCATTCTCTTTGTCTCCTGACTTTGTCAATCTCCAGCAGCATCATCAACAAAGTATGTGTATCGAATGTTTGCAAACTTTGATTTAAAGAAATGAATATGTTTTTAATTGTTTTATAGCATTTTCAATCTTATCATATCATCAATCATGCTTTATCCACTGTAGTGAAAATGTTTGCGATTATTGCACAAAGTTTCTTATTTGCAGACGTTATCTTTTTCCACCAAAATTAGAAATCTCTCCTTGTTAGAGAGATTTTTTAGACTACAAAATATATTTACTATACATAAAAATTAAACACAAAAAATATTGTTTGCAATTCCGCTTGATGTGCTAAAAATAGGCGTAATCGTTCGCTAGAATCATCACTCTCTAGTATCTATATCGTTTTATCTTAATCAAGTTAGCGCAATTGATTGTTATAAATAAATGCAGTTAGTGAGATAGATTAAATTCATATGCTTGTTCCCTCGATAAGCCAAAAAAAATAGTGTACACACAAAACAACACAACTTTTCCTTATTCTTCACTCATTCAAAAATTCAAACAGCATATCTAGACATTGCAAATTGTGATTGAGCTATCTAGAGTAAAAATTAGAAACGCTTCTTGGGTACACACACATACAATTATTATTATCTACATACAAACATTATACAGGAGGAGGGGGATATCATTATATGGATATTTATGTATGTATTACATGATATGTCTGTGAGTTGTGTGTAGACAGATAAAAGGATACATACGCACAAAAAAGTGTTAAAGTACCTACGTAACCTAAAAATTAAGCAAGTTGAAATCTTTAAAATATTTTGCATATCACATATATCCACAATCAACAAAGAACAAGTTTGTTGGTTATATACTCAGCTTTGCCGTTTGATCAAATTTACATCCTGATCTTTTTCTCTTGCCATTTATTACTATTACTGTGTGGTGTGGTGGGGGTGATAGTGGTGTCTAAATTCATTGCGTAAGCACATAATAATATCAAGTAAATTATAAATTCTTATATGACGGCGATGGGGGTGATGATGACGATAGTAATAATATCTTAGAGTAGAGCAAAGATGCGAACGAGTAGCCAAAAGAGACTATGACAGAAGTTCCTCCTTTTTATTAATAAAAAAACTGGTATATGTGCCAGATGACTTTGTGATATATTAACAATACGTTATATAATCCAATATGACAAAAAGAAAACAATCAAGTGTGCATATTATTACTTCGGAAAAAGAATCATGTGAATCTTTTTCATCGTCATATCACCATCATCCTGCCTGATTGTTGCAATATGCGTCATGATTGCTATGTACATATTATTATTATGCATTTCCCTTTTAATATTCAAATGAGTAAGTAAATTGGGATAAGTAGATAAGTACTTTTATCCATTCAACGGATCAGCACTGAGCACTTGAACATTTCAGATGAAACGCAATCCTAGACTATATATGACATACAAAACACCGTTTATATAAATATATTTTTGTTTATATGAGTATATATTTGCATAGTTATTGCATATATATATATATATATATATATGCTATATATATNACAAAACACCGTTTATATAAATATATTTTTGTTTATATGAGTATATATTTGCATAGTTATTGCATATATATATATATATATATATGCTATATATATTTGGACTAATTACCAATCTGCATTTTTTTTGACAGCAGCAGATAATCAGATTGATAAATGCTTAAAATTGTTGCAGTTCGCATTGGTATTTTTACTTGTACTTGCTACTTTTCCTCGTGCTGTTTTCCATTCGGTTTCATCTAAAATACATTTTCCCACATTTCAACACACACACACATTGTTAAATTTTTTTGTCCGCTGTCAATTCAGAAGAAACGTTACATGTCACTATTTGGATCATGATGATGCATTTTGTGCATGAAGCGAAAATCAATCTCTTAATTCTTAAATATAGTGAGCAAACAAGAGACAAGCCAATTTTTAACAAGTGAAAATTGATGTTATGTAAATAATTTATATTTTAACCGTTACAATTAGTGCCAACAAAGGGATCGTTATGGTTGTTATGCATATTTGTCAATACTCATTGAAAGGTACACGTTATTATATGTAATTGTGTGAATCAAATAGGTAGTATAGACATGCACAAAAATTAATCGCATTTCCTCAGAATCTCTCGAGTTTCGTCTTGTTTCAAACTGGTTGAGAGGAAGGAATGCTCTGATTTAGTTCCGGTGACAGGAATACCTGTCATTGTAATATTTTTTTATAATACAAAAATATTATAAATAGCTAATGCTATCAATGTATGTTTAAGATATATTTTTTGTTTTTGACTTGAATCATTTTGATCATGGTGATAACTGCTGTAACGCTGTTATACTTACTACTTACCTATATATTTACTCGCAAATTATGAAGCTTATTTTTCAAATTATTTAATGGAAACTGAATACGCTGCTGAACTGAAATGTTGTCAATATCGCATTTTTTGCCCCTCTTTCCCATGACAATCTTCTTTTTTCTTCTTCAGGTAGTTACCATGTGTTATATGGTTATACACAGTTTTTATCATTATCACGTTCTCTCCCAAAGATGTTTTTTATGTAACAGTAATAATGTGAGTATATCACACACAATGAGGGGCTTAATGTTTCTTCTGTAACATATATATCGCTTCTATTTTCTATTGTATTATTGTAACATTTTACTTTACTACTATTGATTATCTTGGTTACGTATCAACAATATATTATGATGACTATACCATGTAATATTGGATTTTTTGCTCGGAATCAGGCAAAAATTGTCATAGGTAAAAAAAAATCATGTAAACCAGATAGTAAACAAGCTTGTCAAAAAGCATTTCTATTAAAATTAAAATAAGTATATGAGAGAGGGAGACGTGAAATGAAGATAACACGTAATTTGTCATGTCATCTTTGTAAAAACAAGAGAAAATTTTAATATGTAGCTTATAACAGCAATTATACCTATCTATATGTATTTTCCAAAAACCATGCAACAGGTTGTTTAAAGAAAGACATTATTAAAGCGATTCATAAAGCTATAATTACAACTTAAACTGTTCTGTACAACACACGCATGTATGAATAAGGAAAGGAAGATAGGAAACTAACAAACACAGTTGGCAAAACCAAACCAACAGAAAAATAAAGAAGTTAAAAAAATCATACGAATCAGTACGTTGATTGTTGTCGCTTCATTTTAAAAAAAAATGATTTTTGTGTTCTCTCATTCACAGGATGTGCTTATCACCACAACAAACAACCGGTGTGATTCTCTCATATATGCGTTGTTTTGCGCGTGAGTAATAATAACAGTGTGTGTAGATAGATGACTGCCAATGAAGTGAGCAAAAAAGCGACAAAGATTGACACTTTTTATTTAAAAAAAGAGTGAAAATCCACTGCGTCGTCGTCGTCGTGGTTTATTGTTGGCGTCACAAACGGAACAAAATGGTACATAGTCACAAGCCTTCTTTCGATACAATTTACTTTTTATAGTTTTCAAAATATTACAATGGCTTATTTACAAGCCTGTGTCAATTGTGCTAAACATCATATTTCACTTTACGAGCGTTTCAACAGCTACTTGTTAAGCTGATTGGCGTTTGTAGATTTGAAAGGAAAAAATGGAAGTGAGATAAAAACTTATGCGTAAAAAACATGTTTAGAAAGATTTTTTTAAAATCTTTTTCAACAACTTATATATTAAATGCGTGAGATAAACGACATTTTTTTCTTTAAAAGAAAATACAAATTATGCAATTTGAAAATAAGGAAGATAATAAAACTTACATGTGGCGTAAGGGATCCATGCCACCAAAGTCAACGCTGCTAAGCTCCACAATCCAACTTTCCTCAAACGACCCATGACGTCTTCCGTCGTTATATTCTAGGTCTGCTCAGTTTTATATTTAATATACGATTATTATTATTACAAACACTGATTAATTTTACTGCAAATTATCAATGCAGATGGGAACATTGAAATAAAGTATCACCTTTTTTGGAATATTAATTTTTTTTTAATGAAACAATACAATAAATAGCCAACAAAATTGGGAAAATATTCTACACTGAGTCCGATCTTAAGTCATATTCATGAAATATTGAAAGGAAACTTTTGAGGCACACTTCGCTACGTATAAAAAAATAGGCAGCTCTAGAGCCAAGCACACGCGCTTTCTTTGTTCCCCTTTCCACACCAAACTGCAAACAGACTTTGTCTAAGGGTAGCCTTTAAATAATCTTTACGATAGGATGAAGAGACGATGTGTTGATGAGCTGCCGGGTTTGAGGCGAAGAATATTAATACATCAAACTTTTGGGGTTCTTAAGAAGATGAGAGGATGAGTTGAGAGTCCAGGTTAGTAGATTTTTCAATATGCACAATAAAATAGTATATTTTAATGATGTGCATATATATATAGACGCACACATACACACACATTTACATACAATATTATGCACTTTACTACCACGCACTGATGAATTTTCAAAAGTATTTTAATGAATTTTTAAAAAAAATGAGCATGCATATCTTTCTCTCTACTACGCACTGTTAAAAGTTTTTTTTTTTACCTTAAAACAAACATGACTGCTAGTATTTTTTTTAATGTTAGGATTTTTGAGTTGAACTAAATTATTTAAAACTTATCTTCATCATATCTGACAGAATTTTAACAATAATAACAAACGAATAAGGAGGATAGGACGATCATGATGTTTTGATGGTCTGTTGATAATGAAGTTAAAACAAGAAGAAGCGATATGAATCCTCTTGTTGTTTTTTTTCTCTTTCAAAAAAAAAAATTAATTGTACTTCTTAATGTTCAAAGCTCAAGTAGAACAAACGGAAATTCGAAAATGAAAATGATATTTTTATGAAGAAGATCGCGATATTTATGATGCTGTTATTGTTATTGATGGTGGTGATGATGATGGTATTAGCGTGCGTTGATGTTGGTTTCACCTTCGTACAAAAGAAAAAATAAACTACCTCTTCTGTGTACTTGCACGGTTACATTTTACATGAGCACTTCTACTACAATGAATTCATTTTTTTAAGGAAAAAAATTCAATATAGACCGAATCAGTAGAGAAAGAGAAAAATATAGTTTTCTGACACAAACCAAACCTTTTGTGGTAGCCTAGCAAATCCATCTATGTTTGTACGCGTATATGTATATATTCCTCTTAACTAACTAAATTTGCTTTGTTTACCGCGTCTGCTGTGTAGTTAGCTACTTACAACTACACTGCTATGCGAGCACTGAATTGAAGAAAAAGCCTCATCGTATGAAAAATATCACTGACTCAAAATGGCTAAAGATTACAATTTGCTACGTGATATGTGTTTTTTTTTACTTGGCGTGGCTTGCGCTTTTGCTTTCAACAAGAATTTACATCTCTGCTGCTGCTGCAGCTTGGTTGTGTTTTGTGTTATATTGTAGGCATAAAACATGCAAGCATTGATGCACGCATGCAAAACATGTGCAACAATGCTTTGCAACTTTGCAACAAGTTTATTTATACGATTCAGTAAGGCAGTAGTGTGCAGCAGAGAATTGTAAGAGTTGCAACGCAACAAAGCGGACCAAACGACACTTATAGTTAGTTACATGGATATGCATGCATGCAAATAAATGCACATAGGTAGGTAATAATAATAATAATAATAATACACAAGCGTGCAAGCGTTGATAACGCTGCGGAGTAAAGTTTCCTAGTTTGTAGGTGAATTGTGAATTGTCATAGACATGAAAATATATACATGTATGTGCACTGTTGAGCAGTAATACGTAACTACAACTGGTCATTCATAAAGTTTGCAGACCCAGACCCAACTCGCATATCTCACACGCTTTGTATGCTTACTATCATTGTTGAGGTAGCGCCACTATTTGACTACCATATCGCAGCAAGGGTTTGTCTACATTTTTACAAGCTTGTCAGCGATGTGATACTATCGCCAAGTGAGCTCCTGACTTGAGATAACAAAATTATAAGTAAACATAATACATAAGTAGACCAGAGAACTGATAAATACAGTGTTAGTTATTTATGTTACTGTTTACAATACAAACTCATAGAGCGTTATAATTAGTATTTGCATAAAATTTTAGAGTACTTTATATATAAGCACGCAGCACATTAACAAGCTATAGGGTATTCATTCTAGTCAACTAAGTAAAACCATTGTTATAGGAAAATCCATAATTATTGAATATATTCATAAATAACATGCAATACGATAATATGAATAGCAGTTTACATTTAAAGAAATTGTTCTTAGAACTACAATGTCCAATCTAGTTGGTGTAGTATGAGTTTTGCAGTTAAGACTCTAACCTATCCATTTAATATGAGTATCAATCTACTAACTTAATTGTAATCAAATCATTAAACAATGTTAAGTTTTCTCAACTTTATGAAGCGTAATATTTGCTATATGTCATGTCTTCCATACAAATTAAACATTACAAAAATATATATGCCCTCAAAGCAGATAAATAATTTATTGTAAAATCATAACTCAAGACATGCATTGTTTAAAAAATATATAAATTCAACATTGTGCACAAACAAAATCAGAAAATCAAAATAAATTATAAAATAAATAAGTTAGCTAAAATATGCTAAATATTTGCAATATATACAACTTATCAATTTTATTCAAAACGATTGAACGGATCATAGCCATTGTTTAAGCTTCAGAAACAGCCGTGTTCTTTTGTCGAATCGAACATAACAGTTGGGGGATTTTGCTCTAGAGTTTGAAATAGCTGTTGTGATGAGGGACCACTTGAATTATTGCAGTCGTAAATGTAGTATATCTCGTCCACGTCTCTTAAATGGTTTATTAAATGCATGTTTAACTCGTAAGAATGAGAAAAGGTTTACCACATTTATGGCAGCTATAAAGAAATGTACCGCAAAATGTGCGAAAATGCAAATGAGCGATTATTAAAATTTTCAAAATATCGGACAACGTGATAAAAAAAAGTGCAGCCTAAAATTATTTTTTTATTTAAATGAAAGAAATGAAGATTTCAGAAGACTACGCTATAAAGTCGCGCAGTAGTAGTATTTACTTTTTTCCGGTTGACAACCAAAATGACAAAACCCATTGGCACACAAAATAAATTGCTGGAATGAAAATCAAGTTAAAAAATGCATATTTATGATTTATGAAAATATATGTACCAAATCATTCGCGCATCAGTAACTTATTTCTCGTACTACTTTCTACCAAGTTCAATTTTGTACGTCTCGGCAAACTCGTGACATCTAATTTTGCCTTCCTGATCATCCTGGGAACAAGTCCCTTCTTGATACGAAATTACAGCTTGTTCTTTGACTGATATTTCAACGGTTTAAAATCCAAAATTAGAAAATAAACAATAATATATAAATAACTTAATGATAAAACGTAATAATAAGCCGGAACAACCAATGTAATGAAGTAGCGTAAGCTGGTTCGACGATTTCATCTTCATATTCGTAATCAGCTTATTAAATTACATCAATTTCAAAGATTCTGATTTCCAGCCTAGCCCTTGTCCTAAGGAATCCGTATACCAAATTTGAAGACAATCATATAACTCATTCGAAAGTTATAGCGCGAACGGACGGATGGACGGACAGACAGAATTTACAAAATTATTAAGCAGCTTACGCTACTTCATAATATAATACGCATATGATGTAAATTAAGCTTACTGTTTTTCCCCTTGTAAAGTTTTACAACAGAAAATTCACGCGCACTCGTGCAAGCTAAAACAAACGAAAATATGCTGACTAAACTCCAATATAAAATCATATAATTAAGAAAGAATAAGAAGTGATATCGAAAGTTATTCACCTATGCACTTATAGGGCTTAGCGCCCGTGTGAGCAGTTTCACGTGTGTTCTGATTACCCCTATTTGCGAGCTCTTTTTGCTTGATAAGAGGTTTCATAGTTTCATCCATGTTTTGTCAACATTGTTTACATCTTTATACAAATTAGCCCCTTTAACATCTTGTTGGATATTTTGACACAGTTGCAGTTATTGGAATTCATATACATCATTTTGGAGGAAGATGCGCCCCTTATACATTCACCTCCTTCATCCTAAAATGTTCGTTGCAAATATCATTCAAAATCACATTGACCAGTGAATTGTCGTTTTCCTTTATTCCAGTATATTCCCAGTATAGTTCGCCAGAGTTCCCGTTGAACATTATAATTGGTGATTTCATTTGCCTCCTCTTACTGGTACTCCATCAAATGTTGAATAGTTGTTAGCAGCGACTTTCTACAATAAACACGTGCATGTACGTGGTTACGTTTCATGAACGATGATTTTATGAAAAGCAAAATATTATGTCTCTTTGCATGCCTCTGTCGGAGAAAGCTAGATAAGAATTGCTTTCCGCAGCGTTTACATTCATACAGTTTCATATTATATTGGTGAACTTTCAGATGTTCATCAAAGCCTTTCAAATCGTCAAACCAATGACAATCGTAACAGAGTATACACATTCCTAGCATTTTCTACAACATTAATGTACTAACGTATTCAAACTTCAAACATTAGAATTACCAACAATGACAACACAACACAAGACAATAATGCTTTTATGAAAAACATAAAACAATGATATAATTTCGACTTCAGTAATAATTTAGATTTACTTTGTGACGCTCGTCTACGTATAAATGTAAGGAACAGCTCATCACCGCGGTCAACGTCATTACAAATGAATTTAAACTTACGGGGAGCGATCATTTTGACATCTTCATCATCGTCATGCGAAATTTCGAGTATAAGAGGAATTACTGCGTCTTTAATAAATCTTATCTTAATTGTTATGCTTATTAGTGCTCTCTTGACCCCTTTCTCAGTGGGACCGCGTAAGGAATATCATCATCGCTTTTCTTACCAGTTTAAACATTTTTCTCGTCTCTCATAGTATCATAAATTTTCGGGAACATAATTTTTCGAAAGACACACATTCAACGTCCAAAATGAACATTTCTAAATTTACATTTATTCTCTGCTAATTAACAAAAAGACAAATAAAAATTACTCAAGCATACACCCATGATCTGTGCATGAACAGCACACCAAATACAGTGTAAAATAAGATACACCTTTAAATCAATGAACTAATTTTTTATAATACATATATTACAAGCAGATTAAAAACTACTTGAACATTTAACTGAAAACTATACAATCAAATTCATTTCAATTGGAATTGTTTATTGGAAAGCATACATACATAATTCTACACGGTAGCATAAATAATTACTAATTAATTGCCAAGTTCGTAAAATACGAAATACTTAAGATGGGCCTCTATTCAGTTTTCAGGTTTAGAAAGAAAAAACAAAAGGTACATGAAAAGAGACAAAGATGAAGACTCTTGTACCTAGCTCGAGTTTTGTTTCATGCCACTCGTCTATTAATCACTTGTTAAAATTGGAAACAACAATAATATCATTGCATAAATGAATGATTAATTTATTTTATTAAATACAAGAATTGTACTTCGATAAAATTGATAATCTCTATATTTACAGATTTATAGTTTAATAGCTAAATTAGGATTTAGTACTATGAGGAAATGCCTGTCAACTGACGTGACGTCCTACTTCCTGTAAAAAATAACAGGATAAGTATGTCTAACCTTTCAAAAATATTAAATAAAATATTTATTGCACCTAAATGGCAATCAAACTTAAATCGGGTTGATTTTGATGTTTGATAATATAGAGTAAAACGTCTGAATGTATATTTTCACTTGCTTTGGGTACTGCAACAGGTATGAAAAAACCATTTTTACTTTACCAACTCCTCGCTTCTCTCGTCACGGCCAGTGGGTATTACAGATATACATGCAACGCAACCAAGCAGGTTCATTTAAGAAACATCATTTCTCTCTGCACACCTAAATTGCCTGCTTGCTTGCTTCCCTATCTTTCTAAACTAAACAACCTACGACTCAGTACAACACACTCCACCCGTGCAGCAGCGGCTTGCTTGCAAACAATAATAGAGTACACGTACACTTTTTGTAAAAAATGTTCTGTTTGTTAGTTTGAAGTTGTAGGGCACTGGGTATTTCTCATATAATAGTAACGGAGAGCTGACTTTGTTCTAAAAAGTTTCTTCCAATAAATGCAACAATAAACCAAAATGCGTTTGCGAAAATTCATTATTAGATCAGAATCTGAAAGGATTTTTGCTTAGGAATAATAATACAAAAACATGATTCATGATGATATGTACTTTTTTTTAAGTACCAAAGTTTTGTTGTATAATTAATTTCTTTAAATATTTCTTTTAATGTATTTAAAAAATCAGCCAAGCAGTTACCAATCATGTAAATCAAGGTATTTGAAATATTTAATTTATAACTTTTGTTTTGCAAATGATTTTCAAACGTGTAATTTATTTATTTCAGGTATTTGTATTTATTTATTTAAAAAATATTTTTTGAATATTTAGTTGCTTTCATTTACGTGCATCCATTTTGCAACACTTTTCAATTTAACGCATCGTTTGAGATTATTATGATACACACAAGCTATATGTTATGTTCTTTTAAAATGGATTAATTTCCGAAGTTGGGTTAGGTTAGGTATTTAATTAACGATTAAAAACGACCCCAAGTAAAAGTAATTGTTAAAAAATGTTTGGTTGAATTTATTTGTTAAGCGCAACCATGCAAATTCTTATTACATATTTGCATAGTTATCTATCTATTATTCCGTTCGTTCTGAGAGTTGTTTTAAACTACAGCAAATGTTTCAATTGGCTCACAACATACATCTCTGATGTAAATTGCACACTATATTGAACTACAATTTTGAATATAGACTAAGTTTACCGCGTCCTGATAGGTGGCGCTTCTTTAAAATGCTTCACTGACTCAACGCAACGGTACGTCAAATTGAAACGAGCAAAAAACCTTAAAGTGGAAAAGATAATTATAAAGATGTAGCAGAAAAGGATATTTTGCGCATCAGTGAGGATGAAAAATGCGTCATTATAAATTATGGAACTCTTATGCTGCTCCAACTATTAACAAAACTCAATAATTCAAAATAATTATAAAATATTACCAGTTCATGAATCAACAATTAATTTTAATTGAGGTGTGAAATATAAAATTCTGACATTGGAAAATCAGAAGACACTTGCGGAATCCCTAACGGTAGTTGTCTGTCTGTCACAAAGATAAATACCTGTGTATGTATATGTCACCATGTAACCTATATACTATGTGTGGTATTATGATGTCGTAGAATTTTAAAACACCGGTTACCTGAGCGATAATTTAAGGCTTACGTTCATTAGATCCCAAGATTAATTAGACATGACAACTTTTTAGTCAAATGAGTGAAAGCAGATCAAGCATATGTAGATACATATAGCATGAGTCATCGTGAGTATTGTTCAAACAAAACCAATTGATTGGAAAGGGAGCAGTGGTAAAATTCAATCAAAGATGCTTTACGGTTGTTTCCAGAAAGTGTCCTGTGCCGAGTCAAATTGACGAATTGATACCGACATGTGAATGAGATGATGATGACCAATACTAAAAAAGGGTTTAAAGTAAAGAATTAATAGCTCTATGCACTATGACATTCAATCGTTACGGTTGCGCTACTTTAATAATCCCTTTATTATGTTGTCGTAATCAAATTTATTTATTTATCTTAAAGAGTAAATTATGAATAAACTAAGCTTTAGGATGTGTGGCTTGAAAGCCTGGTGTGGTAATGACCTATATTAAACAGAACCACCATGGCAAACTTTTAATGTGTTTGGAGTGATTAGCCAAATGCTTGTTTTAAACCAGAATAGAAACTAAAATATATGAATTTGACCTTTTCATGTTCACCTCCCAATATTTCAACTCATTTCTTTTTGGTAATGCATTGGTGGTGATGAGGCGGAGTTCACTCAGTTCACATTCATATTGCGAGACATGTTTACACCTTCACAGAATACAGGCTATATGGTACATATGAGTGGATGTTGATATAGATAATATGATTAACTACTGTGTACATCTCATGAAATATCAACAATTACGACGAATGCAGTGCAAAACACATTCGCAAGTATAAACAAACAAACCCCGACAATGTGGGTTTAACCTTAGCATAATGCAAACGGTTTGGGAAAACACAAGGTTATCTGCTAGATTTCTGCACAAAATTCATCAGGACAAAAATCAACAATACAGATGATCTGTAAAAGGATGATCCGTGGAAGCAGAATTATGAAACAGCACTTTGTGTATGTATTTATGTATGCATGTATCTGAGCAAATTTGAGTTTTAGTTGACAGGAACATTTCTTAAGTTTTTGGAATGCAATTATCTTCACAGTTTCAATTTCATTTAATTCCCTTTGTATGTGGGTGACTTGTTTATGGAGTATTTTTTAAATGACACATTCAACATTGCATTGTCAGTGTACGTTTATGCATGTTGCAAAATGGGTGATTAAGAAAGAACTAACGCGAAAGTTACATACCTACTTTTTTTAAAGCCAGATTGCTGCCGATTTTATATAAACACCACACTGTGCTTGCATTTTGTAGCTCCCTTTTGATGAGCATCTATATAGCTTGTTGAAGTCAAGCTATTGCTATGTAGAATTTAATGATATTATGTTATGTACAACGCGTTGTACGTGTGGTGTGCTTTTATTATTGCTTTTTTTGTGCTGCCATTTACTTGGAATCATTAATGTAAACAGTCAAAAGAATTTCTTTCTCAGATTACGCTGGCATATGAGTCAGACAGGATGTAATATGCGTTCTTACACCGCCCCAACTCACCACCACATAATATGCATTTCATACCTAACCTACCCAGAGCCAGAGAGCATTTGTTGAATGTCTCGTTTTACTTTTTCATTGAGCAAATGCACATAATTTTACCAACACACTACACACTAGCATAATCGGTCTTGGACATTGCTGTTGCGTCGTCGTGCAATAATATAATATTACTCGAGTGATCATGTACCGACAGCCTGACACTTGTGTTCAGCCATTGCATTTCATTGGAATTTTGGGATGTATGTAGCATGTACCTATGTATTTATATTATATACAATACAATAATTGCAGAACGCAGAGACAAAATGCTAGTACTGCACTGCTGGATAATAGACACGTATTGGCTTTGGTGTTGTTGAAGTTAGCAAAAAATACTTTTTGTTGTTTCGTCAGATGAAGGTGTGTGAGACATCGTTAGTAGTTACGAACCTCAGCCACAATTTAAAAAGGAGGATATGCGAATTATGTTTTCCCTAAAAAATTTCTAAAATTTCACAGAATTTAAAAGAAAACCCAGATATGTGATAAAAATATCAAACAATGCGAAAATTAAAATTTCAATTGAAGCAAACTCTGATTTTTTACCTGTGACATATAACTATTGACGCATCATTCTATTCACTAACATATACGTTTTTACACGTCTTACAACTTTATTTTAACATGATTAAATCCCCTTTCCTTTTTTAAGTAAGATATGACAAATGCCAACACAATCCTCCACCAGTCAGCCACGAATTTGTTACTAAGTTTTATCGCATATTTGGATATTTGAAAATGTGGTTAAAAATGATATCCGCATTTGCGAAAAAAAAATCGCATATCAGCGTTTCTAAAATTTGGGCGGCTTCGGTAGTTACACCTACTGCTAGATGTATTATGCAACTTTATTAGGGTGACCAACAAATACAGTTGGACTAGACCAAATCTCAATTTGCAACAAGGCAAACCACGAGAAAATTTAATAACAAAATCATCGCTCCTTCTCCACCACCGCCATAGCGCCAGCATGAATGATGTAATCCATATGACTTACGCTATGCATAATACATAAACTGTTGCTCATGCAGTGTTGACTCATGCAACTTTTCACCCTAATACGTTTTACCAGGCCTCTCGTCGTTTCAGACAAGTGAAATGTGCACGCCTTTTTAACTGAAGAACAGGTCTTGGGCTGGAAACGCATGACATAATGTCCAATGTTGATTCAAAAGTTAATCAGTACATTGATATTGATATTTGAATTTTCTCTCAATGCAATACATGCTTATTTATGTCCAGAAATAAAGCGTGGAAGCGGTTTACTGCACTGAGTTGATGATCAATTATAATACTTTTCATATGTGTACACGTTCATATACCATACAAGCTTACAATTTTAATTGTTGAAATTTCCATGTTCTTTTTTACTTTTTACAAAATGAGACAAAGGGAAACGTACATCGCTATCATCATCATACTATCCCACATAATAATACATGTAACGTAATATAATTTACCAGCTAAAAAGAAGTCTACAGAGATGACTAATCGCGCGAGTTTTGCACTCACACTCGCTCGCTCATCAAAGTCATCATGCCATCATACTTAAACAGGAGACGTTTATGCTGTTTGCTTTGTTTTAAAGACCGCTGCATTGGAAAATGTCAGCATCTCTCTTCCAAATCCAATGGATGACAATAATAATATTTCTGCTTCACATCCAGCCAGAGAATGACTTCATGCTGCTTTATAATGAACTGAAATGGATCTCTCCGAATTAACCTCAACTCAAGATACATAATATATAGCGTCGTCGGTCGTGTAGTATGTGTTTGGTAGTGTGATGTCGTTTTACGACTCATTGCCACCAAGCTAATATGGCATATATCATAATAATAATATTATGGCTATGGAATTGAATCAGTAAACTCATTTTTAAGAGAAGTGACAAGGGAAGCAAACTGTTGTGAAACTTGGCCAAGGAATCACCAACTAGGATGTATGTAGCACTGCTATATTTATTACGCAGATACCGAGATACATATGAACATTTTATGCATATTATCAAAATGTTGTTGTTGATGATGATATTGATGATGACTGACCCAAGAGTAGCCGCTCCCATGTATATACGGAGACTATATTGCAATAAAGTTATAATTACAATGATGTTAACTAGAGCCGTCCCGCTTTGTTGAAATGGGGCACCTATTTGTAATCCGCGTATGTAAGTACAACTTTACACTGACTGAGTTTGGTGAAATCGGACGAAAACCGCTGATTGTAATTAATTGATTACAGTTAACTGAAAGAAACAGGCATCATATTCGTACGCAGCGTGTCCAATGGTAAGAGGGTGTGAAGTGTGTGCGAGATATCTAGCTCAAATTGAAGAAGCTCGAGAGCAAATTGTATGCTTATTACCAAATTAGCTAATGTATTAACGCGGGAGATTGCTTGCCCAAACTAAGGATGCTCTAAGGATTTCCACACTAAATTTGTTTATGCAAATTAATTTAAATTAGTATACTTATACTTTTAATTGACAATTAATCAGTATTTAATTTAGTTCATAATTTCGTTGATAATTAATTAGTATGTAATTTAGGCAATTAATAATTAATGTAACCAAATTAAATAGACAATTTTTTTTCAACATAACTGAACGCTCAGAACCCGTGGACAAAATGTTACGCTCTCATTTAATTATATGCACTTGTGCAACCACGCATGTTTGTACAAAGAAGCTGTAGTATTCATGCATGCATGAATGCATGGCGTTATTTTGGCTGTTAGTGCCTCTGTTCAGTCAATTTTCTCTGTGATGATGGTAGTACATATAATGGGAATAGTAATAATAATAAGTGAAGCATGTGTCCCTTTATGAATTCAAAATATGCATGAAATAAAATAAAGTTTAGAAGAAAGACTTTAGTGAGAGAAAAAAAAACGAATGAGGATGAGTTGACTATATACCGAGTCATTTGATGTGTAAAATTTGAATGCGCGTCTCTATACTTTCTTACTGAGTGAGTATAAATGACTATACAGTGGACTTGGGCAGACGTACCAAAACAAACAAACCAATTCCGATCCCGACCGACTAAAAAACAAGTTGTAAATCACATTTAAAGTTATGTATGTTCATCTTTTTACGTTACCAGTTTGCAAGATATTAATATGTAAACTATTTGAAGACCCGTTGGAATAAGCTGGCGACATACTCTAAAAAAGAACCTCGTATGTCATGCTGATCTCTGAAATTTCAAAGATGCTTCACCCACCGTTCCCAATGGGAACTTCCCATCATAACATTTCATTCGCCTATTACAAACATTATATCATTTTTTCCCAGGTTCGGGTTTGGTTTCCATTGTTTCGAATCAATAAATTTGAATCAAAATAAATTTTCTAAAGCCCGCTTGACCTATCATATGTAAATACACGCACGTCTCCAGATTTTAGATTTATTTGCACTAACTTTTAAAATTAAAGGTCAACATCGTTCCGTCCGTTAGGTACTTGATAACTTGCTTAAAGTAAAGTGACCTTCGCAGTTTTAAATTACATTTCGAAAGAATAATGAGATTTGTATGCACATTAATTCAATGTAATGGAAAGGGCTTATCAGAAGTCAATGGGTGGGGACAAATCACAAAATTCAGTGCAATGGCTTGTGTTAGTTGCATTGGGAATTCAAAACAGCCAGGTTACTGTTTGTCTCGAACTAATTTGCAATCGGTATTAATTGTTGCACATAGGTATATATGTTAATGCATCTTACGATTTGCTAATAACATGGTACATTAAATTGATTATGCACCAGCAAGTTGTCGGCAAGAACCGTATAGCTTGTCAAAATCATGTTTAACTATAAAAGTTACATGGAGACGAAAACGAAATTAAAATATGTGTTCACGTATTTACCTCTACACGACATATTACGTAAATACTTTAAAAGTAATATCTGTTCATTGGGATTTATACATCATACATATATAATATAGCATCACATATATTTTCCATCCATATTGTGTGATGACATACATAACATACCAATAAATATCGTACGTAACTTCAGAGGATAGTTAATAGGATTATCACTATCACTTATGTCGTCGGCGGACAAGAGAATGTTGAGTCAGATCACAAAAAGCAAAGAGTGAGCAGGAGCAGAATACAACAGAGCAGGTTTATGTAAAAAGGCGTAATATACATAATATGCTGCATCACAATATGTTCATTATAGTCTATTTTGCCAGTTTAAACATCTCTTTTACCGGACTGACAATGAGTATTAAGATCATATGAAAGCGTCCTTCCACAACAGTTAGAGATGTTTCTATATTGACTATATATCCAAAGATTCCAAAGCCGTACCAGTAGCAAGTTACCCGTTCTTCTTCTCCCTTCTATGCTGTGATGCTAGTTTGGTCGGACGAAGAAGAATCCGAATGGATGATGTTGATGGATACTGGAAAATGGTTAAAATGATGGACGATGAAACAGGTACCTAAGTATAATATCATGCAAAAAGCGTAGACGATAAAAGAGTAACAAAAAAAGGTTCGGCTAGTTAAAGATGGGCAGGACACTAGAAATAACATACATTTGTATAATATACATGCATATGCACATACACATTTTTACGTGTCTGCGATGAATGTTGTATTCGTTCCGTGCTATATTTTTCATCTTTCAGATAATATATAATTGTCTCTTTGTCCATGTTTATAAAACCTACAAAGGGGAGGCGGGCATATGCTATTGAGTAACTGATATTGAGACACATCCTAAATTAAACTGCTCCCCCGGGCACATTTACTCGGGTAAAATCCTCTTGATCACACTTCCTCTTGTTCACAAATGCCCCCAGAAAAGAAATTATGACAAAAAATGTTCAATTTAAAATTTTAAAATATATTTTATTGTTACCAGCATTCTCATAACAATAATATGACCAACATCAACATCTTAATAATAATATGAAGGGTTTCGACTATGCTAAGTCCACGAGACGCAACCTTTTCATACTATCATGATTCATGATCATATCATGACTTTCGACCATCATTCACAATGCGAATTTCATATAACGTGTCATTGATTTGAATGTCACATAGCGTGCCAACGAAACATGGCTGGACATATTATTATTACGAAGATGTTGGTCATGTTATTGTTATGATAATGCTAGTAGCAATAATATATATTTCAAATTTTAAAATAAAACAGCATTGTTATCATGCTTTTATTTCCAGGAACAAATGTGCCCACAGGAGTAAATATGCCCAGGAGTAAATGTGCTCAAGAGGATAAGTTCAATAGGATGTGTCAAGTGTCCCAATAGTTGATAGTAGATATTCAATAGCATATGCCCTAGACCCACAACAAAACATCTCAAGAATATACATACCTTTCAAATGCTAAATGAGGAGCAGCGCTGTTATTAGAGTTAAAGCAACAAAGAGTCATCTAATCATCATCATATCATACACATAACGTCATCCTTTTCAATTTAATCTATGCATTCCTATATATATGTATCGCATCATATCACTGTATGCTTCTGGCAATGAATTAGGTTTAGACATAATATACAAGACAAACTGTTATGTCATACATAACCAAACGTTATAAAGTCGCGAAACAAAACCCATTTCTTTCGTCTATATTGCTCACATGACCGGACAATCCATGAGAACTCCCAACGTGTCATTGTCATTTGCTTTTGCATTATTGGTGTGCATCAAAAACTTTGATTTTTAATGTGACAATCCGTATTCCTCAGAGGAATTTCCTCTTAACTGGCTGACAGACAATCAGTCTTAAACTTGTGCCAACGCCACGAAATGAATAAACTTTACCATACTTACTATACTACATACTGCAAAACAGCACACGACACAAGCAAGTACTACCAAACATCCCACATATAACTTGAAAACTTACACCTAATGAATATGCATATAATTTATATAGGTGTAATTTATATACATAGACCATAATATGTATCTACGTATTATACGTGATTCCCTAGAATTCACGCACCACACACAGTCAGAGTCACAGTTGTTCGTAATCGTAATAGCCATAGTCAAAGCATTACAAACACGTATAAGTAATAGTAAGTAGTAGTATATTATGTATAGCTAAAAAAACAAATGCACAAGACACAACAACCGAGAGTTTTTGATCGGTTGGTATTTTAGGGTTGGTTGCCTCGTTCAGTTTTTGTTCGTTCGTTTGTTCTTTCTCTCTCTCTCTCTCTCTCTCGCAGCAGCAGCAGCAGCAGCAGCATAGCAGTAGCCAGCCTTTTTTTATGCTTCTGCTCTGTGTTAGCTTCTTTTTGATACCGACTAATAACAAATATATACATATATATGTATACGCATATAATAGAAACGGGCTTTGATATGATGATGACTAAAACATTTTTTACAGATATTTTAAATGCATGTATGCATGCATAGGTTATATAAAATGATGTGCGTGCCTACTCGATGTATTCTCTGTTGGTTTTGCTTGTTGCCTGCCTCTTCTTCTGCCTGCCTACCTACCTACACAAAAAAATGACGGTGATGTTTGTTGATTTGAATGAGTTGAAGGAGCATTGAATGGAAATAGTTTGTCGTCGTTATAATAGCAGTTCATTGTCGTACTGTTCGTTATATTACCACTTTACTAACATGCACACATAGCACAGGCACAGCACACTCATCACTATCACATCATAGTCATAGTCATACTTTTTTGTACTACACCGTATCATCATCGTCATACTACTACTTACTAGTACTTATACACTGTATATATGCATTGGATGCTGCTGTGTTGTGTAGTATATAGTAGGTTCCAATTCAATTCAATACTCTGCGTTTAGTCTGTTGTACTTGGAAAATTTGAGAAACAAGTAATTTCAGTTTTATACCTTTTTTTTAATTTTAAAGAAAATTTAAAAAAATACAACTAAGTTGGTAAAGTGTCCAAGTTTTAAGTAAGTGAACACTTGTAATGCGCTATTATAATGAATTGAAGGGCAAAATTTTGTGAATGTTCAAACAAGGGATAAAAAGCAATAGTCAGGATTGTAAATGATGTAGTAATATATTTCTTTATTATCTGTTGTCCAACTTGTTACTTATAGCGTGTGATAGAGATAAAACTAAAGCGAAGGAGTATTCAGTAGTAGTTAATTGTAGTTGATGTGACTGGAGAAAATTGGTAGTGATGATGGTGGAAATTTGAAAATTATATTTCGATAACTTTGCTAGTGAAGTAGTATTTTATAGGGCTAGTTTAAAAGCAGATAAAAAAGCGGGTAGGGTCAAGTTTGTGGGTTGCTGTTGTAACGGTGTTTGTTGGTGGCAGGTTATTTTGTGGGATGATTGGGTTGGAGTTAAAGTGATAATCTTGAAGGGATTAAAGTTGCTGTTTATTATTTGTGGTTAAAATAGTAAAAATAATAATTAATACATTTTCTGTTTTTCTTCAGCCTTGTCAGCAGTTAACTGGTGGCTGATAACATGGCGGCGATTCGGAAGAAGTTAGTTATAGTGGGTGATGGTGCGTGCGGTAAAACTTGTCTTCTCATCGTCTTCAGTAAGGACCAGTTCCCTGAGGTTTATGTGCCAACTGTCTTTGAAAATTACGTGGCTGATATTGAAGTAGATGGAAAACAGGTGAGAGCCTTCCAGGAAATTTATAGTGACAAATATAAGAAAGTGGTTAAATAGTTTCATTGTCAGCTGTTATTTATTATAGACTTCAGTTCTTTAATCAGTGAAGTATCTAGCGGAGAGTTTTGACAGCTTACATTCATCTTTGTTGTGTAGTGAAATTGATGGCAGTTTAAATCCATTTCAGGTGGAACTAGCTCTTTGGGATACCGCAGGCCAGGAAGATTATGATAGACTACGTCCACTCAGCTACCCTGATACTGATGTAATCCTGATGTGTTTTTCTATTGACTCACCTGATTCTCTGGAGAACATTCCGGAGAAGTGGAATCCAGAAGTTAAGCACTTTTGTCCAAATGTACCAATTATTCTGGTGGGCAACAAAAAGGATTTGCGAAATGATCCTGCCACTATTAGGGAACTGGCCAAAATGAAACAAGAACCCGTCAAGCCTGAAGAAGGACGTGCGATGGCTGAGAAAATCAACGCATTTGCGTACTTGGAATGTTCAGCCAAAAGTAAGGAAGGTGTCCGCGAGGTTTTTGAAACCGCAACACGAGCCGCTCTGCAGGTACGCATAGCTAATTAGCTGAGAACCTATAACCATAAACGTTATTGGTATCGGTTAAATTATTGACGTGGTTTTAATTACACATAATATTAATATTAATAAAACCTTTATAATTTTTCAGGTCAAAAAGAAGAAGCGAGGAAAGTGTACTATTTTATAAATCATTTATTTTCACCATGTAAGGTCACCAAAATTTTTCGTCAAACTTACTATCTTCATCCCCAATTAACGTAAAGTTACGTACGTTATTATAAAGGTTATGATTATTACATTGCTCTTAATTATTATTAAATAATTCTTATTGTTATTACTATGGATTATATTTCTTAGTCTGTTTTGTTTGCATGACGCTTGTAATATTCATCGAAGATATAATAACCAAGCACATTCATTATACACATAGAGGGAGGAAAGCTTGTCAATAAGAGATACATACATACATACTTGAAATCAAATTCTAATGAGAAATTGTTCGTTATTAAATGTAAATAAATGATTACAATATTGAATAATTGTTTCCTAGTTGAAGTTCAATTTATTTATTCAATAAAATATAGCAAGAAACACAACACTACTGTAGTTTGGAGACCAATTTCGTAATGCATTTTAGAATGGTAAGTTTTTATTTATTTTTGCATGTATGAATTAATATCTGCAAATAAGTCATTGCACGTCTTAGAAAGTTCGAAGCGAAATAAAGCGTTAAAATCACACTTCAAGCTGTTTAGAAATGTGTTTATTGGATTTTCCTTTCAAAATTTACAAATGCGTATTCAAAAAAGAAAGCAGGATTTTAAACCAGCGTCATCCACAGCAAGGCATTAATAACATCTACTAATCTGTTGATACAGGTAACCCTGGCATTATTATGAGTTCATCATGTTCAAAACTTCAAAGAGGAAGTTGGAAAACATTGGAGTTGGAGTGTTGTGGTTGTGGTGAAATCGCCTGGTGTCGCGTTACCCCATTGAAGGTTATTTAAGTAATGCAATGGAACATTCATGCAACAGAATAAACCTGAAAAATGATCATTCTAACAACAAAATTATACCCTTGTTCACCAAATTGTTCCTTGGGAATGATTGTCGATTGTCATATATATATATTATGCAACTGAGCTTTTTACCTACATACTTACCTAGAGTAAGCAGCAAAAAAAAAACTTTTTGGAGCATCTTGCATAGTTACTATACCTACGTACAATTCAACCTGGCCAAAAGTTGTTTGATCGGACAGCGATTTGTATATATATGTACATAGATAAGTTAAACTGCACGCATTATAATGGATCACACCTACACCTGCTGTATCAAGTTGTACTCATTGTGAAAAATCATCTGCGTGGTATATCTGCAATAATAGATGATTTACCAATTATTTTTCTCATGAGGAAAATCATTTTGAAAATAAAATTGATTTGACATAAAACATTATTCACCAAAAAATTCAACAGACATCTACATTGAAGCAGAGTAACTTAAATCTAAAATTAAATGTCGCATAGTCCATTCATATCACACTACACTTACACAAGGGGCCTAGATAAAGATATAGAGAATGTCATAGTCATAAGTCATAGATGTTTACGTTCCTTTTAGTAAAAAGTTGGGCATCTCACTTTTCGCATATCGCATAGCCAATAGTAGACATATTCATCCGAAAAACCCAAACAGGTTGCTAGAAGAGTACATGCATAAACTGCAACAAAGGGATCATAATCATATGTCCCTGTTACGTGCAAGCGAATTTGTGTACTAGGTATTGTATTGTTGTTATGTTGTTGTTGTTCCAGCAGCATAGCGTTTGTTTACTAAAATGTGCATAAATCGCTTTATTATGCAATTGATTAACGGTTATCATCATAAGATTATAATTTAAATAATTTACCATTAAGCAATTAAGTGCCAATTGATTTTCACGACGCAAGTATTGATTGTTTGAGTTTTCTAGTAGTTGACTTGATTTTGATTAGCCAACCATTTGCTCATAATTTCTACATTTATTCAGATCGTTCGCTACTACTGTTAAAGTTATGTATCGCAAAAGTTCCACGGCTCGAAAGTCGTTTAAACCACCATCAAGAACATCTGCTGGATCTGGAGTGCCACTTTCTGATGAGGTGTCAAGCAATCCACCAAAAAAAGATTCCATGACTGCCAAGGATGACTTGAAGACCCTTAAGGCTAAGGAAGCAGAATTGGACGAAGAAATCAGGAAACTACAAGACAAGGGAATGAAAGCTGAGCAATTACAGGTATTAAAATATGCTACGAGAATATTTAAACGCTTCCCACCCACTAAGCGTCATGTTTGACATTAAAAATTGCGATTTTTTTTCTCTTTATCCTCATTGCAGGAGTATATCAACCTTCTGCACGAGTACAATGAGGTGAAAGACGTTGCCCAGATGTTTTTGGGAAGATTGGCAGTGTATGAATGTGTCACCTACAAGGAAATAGCGGGTCGATACAACGCTCCCGAGTCAGAATGAGTTTGGTATTTAATGCTGCATAATTTATTGGTCTTGCGTAACCTTCTCAGGAAGTTTGATTATAGAAACTGTATCATTAGTTTAAATGATAGTGTCAATATTTTAAAGTCTACTCATTTTAAACAAGTCACTGTATTTACATCACATCATTTACATCTTGTAAACCAATGTTACACTTAATAAATACAACTTTGTAATCATTGTTAAAATAGGTATTTATGGATTATTTTACTATATACTCCTCGTCACACCGGCAGCCGAAATGAAATGGCAAAAAACTTTGTATTCTAAAATTCTACCTATAAACATCAACCTTAAAATAGAGAGGAGATGAAAACCAAGATGAGTCAAGAGTTCATACATTAAAAGTGCATGTTTTCAAATAGGGATATGCCATATGCCTATGCTTACAATGTTTTGGGTAAAGCTGAGCATTCATTTTTCCTCGTCACATATTTCATGAGATCATGGGACGTACTTTCTTTCCCCTCCTGTTAAGCTTGCCATTTGCTTTCACTGACACGCTTTCTCTCAACAATATTAGCTGTTCAAACTCAAAAGTAAGCATGCAGATAGATAGGGATATATAGTAGTAGATACATGCAAGAACAGACAAGTGACGGTAAGATTTTTAACGTTCTGTTACATAAACAAAGAATTCGGTTGATTCCGACAGATCTCGAAAAATGTAATCAAAACCTTGTCACTTATTCCAAAAACAATACTCTCAGTAAAAAGTCGAGGACAATATTTTGATATTTTTATTAATGCAATCTCATCTCATCCACGTAACATATTATGAACATGAGCAACGTGGTATATACCAAATACCAATAATGTAATATTGCCTTATATTGTAATATTAATAAGCGGTACACCAACCAGGCATGGGATTTTTCCAGGTCACAGGTCAGAAATCGAGCCGTCATTTTAGTGGCGCCGTGAAAACAAAAACCAGTTTCATATACACACATCATGCATAGTTCTTCATCCTGAACAGATTATCCAACTAAAATACTAGTCATGATGTACTTAAAACATTCTGACATTTTATTAGCACACCATCCATACTTTCACTTCATATCATCCTTGCACGCAGCCAAAGTGAAAGAACACAAGCATCGGCGGACTTTCTCGTGAAATGGACACGTCCATCTTCATTTCCCACTTTTATCATTCAGCCTTTCTCTTATGCTCGTTTTTCCCACATCACGTTTACGTTTATCCTCATCCTCATCATCATCGCATGTTATGTCAGTGAAATGAAATGCCTATAACATTTGTGATGAGATACGCTCCCTCCTCTCCTCTTTTCCTCCTTTTTTCTTCTCACAGATACACGGGTATTTCAACAGTCAGAGAGAGAGAGAGAGAGAGAGAGATACACGCAGACAAATGATAAAAATGACAAAAATGAATAAAAGAATTAGTGGGAAGATAGAGGAGGCATCCTAACTCCAACAAACATTACACATACAGCCAGCTTGTTTTCCGCATCATCGTGTCGCTCCGCTGCTATTGCGCCTGTTCGCTCACAGTAGTAGTATTATCATAATTATAATTATTATGTGCATTCTTCAGTTTTAATGGGGGGAACAAGGACACAGTAATAAACGAAGCAAAAGTAAAGTAATTGGTTTTTCTAGTAGATTGCTAGCAAAAGTTAGACATATTTATTTATTGAACATGAACATGGAACATCTTTTCTTCCTCGTAGGTTCATCTTTATTAAAGCCAATACACACCTTCTCTCTGCCCTTCTTATATTCCTATGTTGTTTATTTTGCTAGCTGCTGCGCTGGCTGAACTGAATAATATTGTTGTTGTTACTGGTTACTATTTTATGTCATCATCATCATCGTTACGGTAGCTAAACGGCAAACCTCTCTCTCTCTCTCTTTGGTGGACGATATGCCATGTGAAACGCGTAATGCTGACTTGCAAATACACTGCTTCTGGAGGAATTTTGAACTCTCTCTCTCGCTCTCTAGCTTACTTTTTCTCTTTTTCTACAAATAAATGTCATGTTGGTCATCACATTATTGTTATTTGGCACGTCATTTGACTTTTTTTTTATCAACTAAGCTACGAAAAGCAGAGAAATACAATGCAAATACGCAATGCAATTCAACTCCGAATTGCGATACACACACATTTACTCTCAATTCGATAGTTAGATGACCACAGAGAAGTCAGGGAGAATAAAAAAACAGGGTTTTTTATTACATATTGTGTGTGTATATGGGTCTGCGTGCGTGTGTATTTACCTAGTGAGTTGGTTTGGTTCATCTGCATCTGTGAGTCTGCCTGCCAGAGAATATTAGGAAGAAGGCAAGGTAAACAGTGAATGTTTCTATCTACTCAGCTTGTTCATAAAAACTTATTTACTTTAGTACTGCGAGGCTGCTGGCTGTTTATTATGCTGTCGTGTTCCGTGCTGTCTTCTCTTCTTGTCAAATCTCCTTTCTTATTCAGTCAGTCGTCACACTTGTTTTCATTTCATTTTTTTGCAATTTTCTGTTTGTCTCTTATCGTTAATTGCTGAACAATTGTGTATGACAAGGAAAATCGGATCACACCGGTTTTATTACACTTCGATGAAATACAGGTAGGAATTTTCAGAAATTTATTAAAACCGATTAAAAAATATCAGTGTGCCAATACACACCGATTGTGGCAGTATTTTTTGGCAAATGTATGTTGGTGTGTGCCAGGTGACTAGGTGACAGCTAGGATGCATGGGGTTTGATTTTTATTCAAAGATCAATTGTAATCAGCAATAATCAGCATAATGTAGTCCTTGAAACCTTGAAATTAGCGTGTCAATATTGAAAGTTCAAGTTTCTTGTTTCACACCCTTGAATAATTGAAAGTGTTGGTTTAGATTTTGTAGTAAATACACAGGCTTCAAGCCAAATGAAAAAAATATTGCTATTTTCAAAAGGACCATTATTTTTTAATCGTATTAAGTATGCATGTCTAATGTAGAACGCAATTCTTGTCTTTATAGAATCCTTCCGGTTCATATTTACTGAAAGGAAACTGCTAACTATTACAATCCATTCTACTAAGGCTGACGTTGAAGTACGATTACAACCTCAAAATCACCGTCCTTTGAACTCAAGAGTAGTCCATATTATACGATTTATAGAACTTGCTGCAATGTTGGAATTCTAAATACGACTTTAGTACTACAATAAGTGGTTTTTCTCGCATTGTTTGATAACAAATTTCCAAATTTGGTTATAAATTAAACAGAGTGGACTAGACTAATTGGATGTTTCCATTTTGGAACGACGTGTTTTACAGTCGCTGTTGTAAATGCACCGAATGAGGTATCGTGAATCTCGCAACAAGGACAGCTTGTATGTGAAACGCTTGTGTGATTAGGATGGCAACCGATAACTCCGCATCGTCGCCTGCCAACGAGAAATTAATATTTGCCTTACAAAATGATTTGAAGACATTATCACTAGAAACAAAAAAGAAACATGGTTTTGTTAAGGACGCGTGTGAAGAGGCCATTGCCAAAATTCGCGGCGCTCAGACCTCCCCGAACTGTATGGCATACATTACAAATCAAGCCCTTTATCCTGTGATTCAAGGATGTGACACAAAGGATCCAAAAATTGTTCGGGTTAGTTGTAGTTGACCTCCCGGTTTATCCTTTTCATGTTTTAACAACTCAACTTGCGTAATATGCAGTAAATGGTCAGTATCAAGCTTTCTTAAGTAATTTCTTCTTTGTGTTCTTTAGCTCTGTCTTCATTCCATTCAAAAGCTCATTACTGGTGGATACGTAGATGTGAAAGGAGCCCGGTCCATTTACGAAACTGTTGTTGTACTATTAGAGTGTGGAATCGAAGAAATTAAAGTGTTACAAATCGTTACTCTCTTGCTAACTACAAATAACATCGTAAAGGGTGATATTCTGGCAAAGTGCCTCGTTCTTTGTTTTCGTCTTCATTGTTCGAAAGATATAACGACAGCTCATGCTGCTGGAGCCACCGTTAGGCAGCTTGTGTCCTTAGTGTTCGAGAGAATCGACAAAGACAGTCCAGTAACAAGTAAGCTAACTAATTTTAATGTACGCAATGATAATTTCAGAATCTATGGTTACCTTGACTGCTTTAATTTGTAATACTTCATGCGTGTTATATAGATGGAGAACTAGGTGCAGAAGCCACAGATGCCTATTCCTTATTTCAAGATCTTATTTTTCTTGTAAATGGAGAGAAACCTGTGTGGTTGGTGGGAATTTCAGAAATGTTTAGATCGTTTGGCTTAGAACTTCTGGAAACAGTTTTGTTCCGGTTTCCGTTTGTGTTTGTCAAGGTTGTAATATTATAATGATCTTAACATCACCTTAATTTAAATCAGAGAATAAGCCATTTAAACATGTGTTTTGTTTACCTTTATCGCAGTATGACAAATTCGGTTTACTTCTTAAGGAAAGGGTTTGCGCAATGGTTATAAAACTATTTTCCCCCAACGCCAAATTCAAAGCAACACAAGCTCAACAAGGACAAACGTCAGCTGGGGATCTTTTGTTGGATAAACCCTTTTATCCAACATCCGTTAGGCTGCTAAGAATTGTCGATATCTTAATAAACAAGTACTATACGTTACTTGTCACGGAATGTGAGATTTTCTTATCTTTGCTGGTGCGCTTTCTGGATCCTGATAAACCAACTTGGCAACGTTGTTTAGCATTAGAAGTATTGCATAAGCTTATTACGTCCCCTCCGCATCTATCCAAATTCTGTCGTTCCTATGACTTAAAACCACATGCAACTAATATATGCAAGGCAAGTTTTCTTCAAAGTGATGCACTCTTTGAAAAAATTTGATATATATTAATATTTTGCTTGTTTATTAATTTTTAATAGGACATGGTAAATGCACTCGGGGCGTATGTGCAATCAGTTTTCGCAAACCCGATTGGTGCAATGGCAGTGTCATTGAATACTCCCTCAGGTGGGAACGCTCCCAATAATAATGTTACCATGAATCCAGCCAACGGCCCCACCAGTGGCACAAATGATAACTCAACAATCGGATTCTACTTTAGGGGAAGTCTAGTCCCTTTAGTTCAGGTTTATCAGCCATCCACTCCGAAACCCCAGTTGTAAGTCACATTTTTATGCATTGGGCAGAAATGCAATGTTTTCAAGAGTAAAATCAACAATTCAAATAATTCTCCGTTTGTAGAATGGAACTTACGGACAAACAGGAGCCACCAGCATTTGCAACCAGTGAGTCATATGGCGTTGCTATCTCGTTTGCGTGCCTTTCTGACTTTGTCCTTAGTCTTGTGCACATAGATAAAGAAATACAAGAAGGACAACAAGAAGGTAAAGACAGATATTAGTTTCGGGTACACTGATATAAGCACTCATTTGAAGACAATGAAATTTGTTAAATTTTTATTTTGCTAGACGCTGAAGTACTGAAACAACTTTTGTCTTCTAGTTGGCCAGGATTACTGGCCGCATTGAATTTACTTTTAGAAGCAAGGTATGCTTTCAGGAATACTTTACTGTAATAAACATACATTTCCCCCCACTGAATATGTTAATAAAAGGAAGACTTAATATTTGAACAGTATCGATGATAATATTACTGAGTCCATCTGTGAGCGTTTGGTTGACCTTGCAACTTTAAGTGGGAAGGGATCGCTACAACAATGTCGAGAAGCCACAGTGTTGTCACTCTGTGTAGCCACCTTACCTCCTCATTATGGATACGCTGTCCTAAAAGGAACAATTGGTAATAGAATTTTCCTTGTGATCATTAGGAACAATATTTTATACCGCAATAGTAATCCAAGATAACTTATTTTACTAGGTCATGGTGAAAGTCCACATCCCATAAGTTATTCCGAAATGGACAATGGGAAGCAGCAAGTTGTTCACGTTGGAACCAGTGTCGTTCCTTCATTAGCACTTCCACCAAGTAATATACCCACTCTCGTGACCGTATTTATAAATATTTCGTGCTTCATGAGAAAAAGTGCTAATGCTTCTAGTACATTATCTACTTCTAGGTTTGCAGACCACACCTGTGATGCTCACGAAGAAGAACCTCCTTGTGACTCACTCTGTCCTCCGTTTGTGCCTAGAATCTGGAGCTATATTACTTACGTCCTGGCTAACCGTTTTAACAACTTTACAACATCTCTGTTGGGTTTGCGGCATTGTTCCAAAATCCTCGACCGATTTTATATCATCACATTCATCCGGAAAACCATCTGCGGACGGGAAACAATCCAATTCCTCCAGCATGCCCAGTAGTGGATATGATAGTCAGACTTCCAGTATTAATAGTACCACTAGTGGCTTCAGTTCAGGTGTTGGTGAACTCAGCGTCACGTCGTCGGACAAACTTGGCAATCGAAAGACACTCAAAGGAACCAATGGATCAGTTGGCTCTAGTGGTGGCGTCATGAGTGTCGTTGTTGATTTTGTGAGTTGTCTTTCTCACGGCGTAACGAGACTGATCGAAACTAGTGTTTCACTTGACGATGTCAGCTTACATCATGTTATCAACGCGCTAACAAATTTGTCTCAAGAGGCAATGGAAATTGCATACTCCAATCGTGTAAGTTTAATGGCTAGGTTTTTGAATTTTTGTGCAACAGCTACCATACCAGAATGCTAACATTTTGAATGCATGTGTATTCAACAGGAACCATCCCTATTTGCCGTAGCAAAACTCTTAGAAATAGGACTCGTTAACCTGGACAGGGTAGAAATATATTGGCGTCCTTTAACAAATCATTTACTCGAAGTTTGTCGTCATCCACATATCCGGATGAGAGAATGGGGCTCTGAAGCCATAACTTACCTTGTGAGGTCCGCCCTACTACATGAGGACACAGAGGATGAAAAAGTTCATCAACTTTTACTCTCTCCACTCTGTGAACTGTCTTCCATTCCACACAACGATGTTCGAAGCAAGCAGCTTATGGCACTAAGTCAGATTCTTCATTGCAAAGGGGATAAGCTGAAAAGTTCCTGGCCCTTGGCAATAAATATTTTAGGAGATATTTACGAAAATCACAGGTATTATATCAATAGTTTCATAAAAACTGTATATAATGAAAGTTATAACATAAAACAAGGCTATAAAAGCAGTAGTTTAAACATGATATTTTTTTTCACAGTGAGGGTCTAGTAAGAACTGCTTTTCAATGCTTGCAACTTGTCATCACTGACTATTTACCAGTGTTACCCTGTGGATGCATTCCTCATGCAATCGATACCGTTGCTAAATTTGCAAGACAGAAGCAAGAACTCAATGTAGCCTTAAGTGCAATCGGGCTAACGGTAATGCCACATGAGTTGTATACGTGTTATATGAAATATGAAGTATTTAACAGTTACTGTATACGAATATTTGTATTTGAACGTGTTGATTTGTAGTGGAATATTGCTGACTTTCTATATCAAAATCGGGCAAGGATTCTTGAACATCTCACTCCAGACATATCTGTATTCCCCGATTTCCCCGGTGTGTCGGAAATTCCACAATTTGACAGATTGTGGTTAGGAATATATCAGCGCTTGGGGGAATTGTGTATTGATGAGAGACCAGCCGTTCGAAAATCAGCAGGACAGACGCTGTTTTCTACAATATCGGCACATTCAGCCATTCTAAATTGTTTTTCATGGGATTCAGTTATGTGGCAGGTACGACTGCACTTTACTTGGAAACATTATATATTGAGCATATTTAATATTGCAATGTAGTATATAATAATATTATGTTCGTCATGTTGACAATTGTAGGTTTTGTTTCCACTGTTGGAAGCTGTTGAAACATCTTGGAAAAATGCTAGTTGTGAGAAAGTTGATGCGCAGAATACTCTATTGATTCATCATACAAGGAATACCGCTCAAAAGCAATGGGCAGAGACACAAGTAAATATTATAAACTCATAATATAATCATTTCAGCCAAATTTGTAGCTGAATATTTTTGTTACTAATTGTTTTAGGTCCTTGTTCTCAGTGGAATTGCAAAAATATTCTCGGTGAAACGACAGAGTCTTTTAGAAATCAAAGACTTTTCAAAAGCTTGGTTCTTCTTTCTTCAGTTCATGCAAAACGGTGCCATGAGTAACAACGAGGAAGTTTCCTTGGCTGCGCTCAAGTCATTCCAAGAGTCTCTTATTGCCCCTCAGGATTTTGTTGGAAAAGGTTAAAGATCACATCTAATTGCTCATCTAATTTTAAAAATATATTGCCCAACTATAACTATTTTGGAAAATTTGTGTTGTTCTAGAACCTGAGGAAATGTGGTCCAGAAGTTGGCTAGTCTTTTGTGATATCGGGAAAAAAGTGATTTGTGACCATGGGGCTCATCAGCATTTTCTGACAGCTTTTGTTACCATTTTTCAGTATTTATTCCCTGCTTTAAAGATGAAGTATGTGCAAATTATAATCAAATGACAATTTGTCACTCAGGAAAAAGAAAATGGCATGGTTTGACACGCGTTTTAATTATTATAATTTTATTTCTAAAGATTAACTCTTGATGACATCGAAATTGTGAACAAAGTTTTTTCAAAATGTCTTCTTGTACCGCTGACGGCTGAGGGCGCATCATCCATTATATTCTCCTCCAGTGACAGTGGAATGACACCGCTCCAAGACCAAATTTACAATGCGTATGACATTATCATAAATGTAAGTTTGTTAATACGGGAACAGTTTTATTTTAGTTGCAGTTTAATTTTAAACAATTATTTAATGATGCTTATAACAATGTACGTGTTTATCATAGGAAAGTGACCACATCCCTCAGTTAAAAATTCTGTTGCCACCGGTTATTGTACAACTCATTGATTTTGGTGCTCATGCAGTCCGTCATAGTGCTAATGTTAAGGTCATCCCACTGGTATTTATACACTACCCTTTCCTTCTAACTGCGATCACCCCATTTTCATTTTTCCGGCCAAAAATGCTCACTGTTTTATATTAATCTTGTTATAGGAAGGTGTTGTGCCTAACTGTATGGAGTTTGGTGTCAAGTGCCTCAAGCGATCATTAAACGTGCTGGAAAAAATATGCACAGAAAAGTTTGTGCTAGAGTCGGACATGTTTGTTCACTGCTTAAAGGTTCATTTCAAACACAATAATTTATGTTGTCAAATCACGAACAAAAATTTATTCCAAGTTCTCATGTCCGCACATTTATATTATATATTCTTTTAGAGTTTTCGTCCGATTCTGTCATCGAGATTTCAGAATGCCGAAGGATCGTGGAGGGAATGTGCCTCTCAGTTTTTCCTTGCTGTTCCACTCATGGTTGAAAAGAAACCAAAGAACCCGGACTTTTGGGATGAGTTAGCTAAATGTGCTCAGGATTTTCTATTTTTTGCTGGAAGTGGTGAATGGATGACCAAAAAGGCTTGGAAAGATGAAAAAATGGACGTGAGAATGGTTACATTGCTGAAGGAGTTGGTATTTCGAAATGATGGGTTTTTACCTGCCCCCTTTTTAATTGAAGTGGTGAAAATATTCCATCGAGGATCTTGTATAAATGAATATGGTTAGATATGTAATATAATATTACTTAGAGTATATCTTTTGTTGAGATTCATTTATTCATGTATACACTATCAATGTCTTTCGCAGATGGTATAAATGTTTCTGAACGAGAGGAATTTGTCAGATTTTGCTTTTCCTCACTTTTGGAGTTCGTATTAAAGGGACCGAGTAACGTATCAGAAATTGTTGAGATGCAGAGCGGTGATGATGGAAAGAAGATTGCAGTTTTAGCGTTGCTTCAACGTTTTCAAAACATATTGCTCAACTATAAGGACTATGTCAATCACAACTCGCATATTCCAATCCAAAGGTACTAATTTATTTGTTTTGTCTAATAATTATTAAACATGCACAAAAAAATCAATAACTATAATAATTTGTGTTTTGATTTTTTTTTATAAATGCAGGCATCGCCTGGCAGAAATGAACTTTGTTTTACGAGCTATCGCATCACTTATCGAGAACTTAAAGGCTGCAGATCCTACGCGAGGTAAACATATATTTATCATTTCGGGTGTCATGCTTACATTCTTGTTGTGTTATTCCGTTAAAAGAACAGGTTGTCATTTTGTGCAGTTGCAGGCGGAACGTGGGAACACATTATTGGTATCTACCCTGACCTCGTTGCCATTGTTGGACTGCCGGGTGTTGACACTTCAATATCCGTGGCTCTTAGAGACGCTCTTTTGGCATATCGTGACCTACTTCAACGTCCACCCGAATCCAAACTGAAGAAGTAACAGTAATCAAACAAATATTTATGAATATTTATTTTAACATCTTCATTGGTGTGTTGTAGTAGTACAGATTTGAATTAATAGTTTTATGATTTGAGCAAATTTTCCATCAGCAGTTTTAAATTTTAACAGGGATATAGACTACTTTACTCGTAGTTATCCTAGAATTCGTAATTTTGTGATTTACGATTCTCAATCTTGATATTTTTATTATATTATCTTGTTATTATTATTAAAATTAATATTATTATGAATGATTATAATATCACATTGTATCACAGAATATTTCAAAAGTCAAGGTGCTTATGGAAGAAAATCGCCGTGTACATTTGAATGCAATGCAGATCTTGTACATGTACCTGTATTTTGTCTGAATTAAATAATAAAAATAAAACTTTCTTAAAATAGTTAATTATCTTAAGTAACTACTCTACCTGAATTGCATATAAAGAAAGTTATTATTCTAAATACTTTGTTGAAAATCATCCTAATACCGAAATATATCCATGGAGTTGCGTCGTACCCTTCTTTCCGCAATGCAAACTTAAGCATTCAAATCATGCCATATTGCATTTGCATCTTTACTCGTTCAAGCTTTAGTTTAGTCAGTCAATAAGTGCAATTCTATGTATGTAATGGAGTAGCATAAAATACTCACTTGGTTCACGTCTGTTGATAAAGCACATTCCTATTCTACACGACGCTCCACTCACGCTGCACTGGCATTTGTGCGATACAATAAAAAGATTGTAATATAGTATTGGTAATGTAATACTGCCAGTGGGAGTTAATTAATAGTGCCGAGCGAGACTATTAATAACACTTCATGAGTGACCACGCAGATTTCATATGCTAAAAGTTGGTTGTTCATCACAAGTGATTACATTTCGTACGAAATTATTTTTTCCCTTTTTGATGCATAGTAATGAATCTGAATTTTAAAATGCATTGGAAACTTACTGTCATCTATATTTTTATTACTTTTCAATTCATTATTGTGAGCCAATGCTCCAATTTGCTATACCCTCGTGAGTCCGAAACTCGTGAAGTAAAGTCTTTAGACGGAATATGGCGCTTTCTCGCCGATGAAGCAGGCGGAACAGGTCGTGGTTTTCAGGAAAATTGGCACATGCAACCTCTATCAGAAACGGTAACTTATGTGGAAATATCCATTTATATTAGTATAGCTCCATGTAAATTTAAAAGAAAAGTATAATTCAAAGCTATAATGGTAACCTTATTTATGCAGTTCGGCAAAGTAGAATTGATGCCTGTGCCAAGTAGTTACAATGACATTACTCAAAACAAGTTCATTCGGGATCATATTGGTTGGGTATGGTATTCCACGACATTTTGGGTCCCGAAACGATGGCATCAAACAGATAGACGAATTTTCCTACGATTTGGAAGCGCTAATTATCATGCAGTTGTGGTAATTCCCTGTTTCATATATCTTTGTGGATATAATGCGCATTAATGTTTATATAGCAATCACGTCCCTTTTTTAAAGTGGGTAAACGGGGAATATGCAACAAATCACACGGGAGGATACCTTCCATTTGTCGTTGACGTAACAAAGTTGCTAGAATATGGGAAAGAAAACTACATGACTGTTGCCTTAAATAATACTCTTCACAATCAGACAATTCCACAAGGAAAGGTTGAATATCCATCAGATAAATCCAGGTAGAAATGGGTATTACAATGGGGAAATCCTTATGACTTCACTTTCACTTAAAATATAAAAATTTTGTTTTTACTCTAACCAAAAAGGTATCCTGACGGTTTTGTGATTCAGAAGTATAATTTTGACTACTTCAACTTTGCTGGCATTCATCGACCTGTGCATCTATATACCACCCCTGCATCATACATTGATGACATCACAGTTGTTACTGACTTTATGGAAACCGGGAATGAAACCATTGGTATAAAATTTTGACCTTTGATTTTCTTTGATATTTCGATGTGAGCTAGCCAAACCACTGTCAATCAGTGAAAGGGAAAGTATCGCTTCACTTCAGTATCACTATGACAATAAGAAGTAATTACTTTTTATAATGTGCTAAAAATACGTAGGCGTTGTCAACTACTCCATCAAAATTCGTCCAAACTTCCCCAATAAGTTTCTTACTCAAGACAGCGGATCCAACGGCTTGGATTGCTTAGTGGCGGTTAGAGATGATAAAAACCGCAAAGTTGGAGTTGGCCAGTCATGTACTGGCACCGTAAAACTTCATAATGCTAAACTTTGGTGGCCGTACTTGTCCGCTCCGGAGGATGAAAAACCAGGATATTTGTATAGTTTAGAAGTTCATCTTACTAGCAGTAATGAATCATTTGAGGGAGATGTTTATCGGTTAAAGTTTGGGATAAGAACAGCGGAAGTTGTAAAGGATAGTTTCCTCATCAACAGGAAGCCATTCTATTTCAGGGGATTTGGAAGACATGAGGATTATCATGTATTTAATAATTAAAAATGCTTTACTCTTCCTCTTCACGAGCGATGGAAGGGTTGCACCAGTCATTTATTTAATATATCTATTATGCATTTCCCAGATTAGGGGAAGGGGCGTTGATAATGTCATGCTGGTTAAAGATCACAATTTAATTTTGTGGACTGGAGCCAATTCTTACAGGACGTCACATTACCCCTACGCAGAGGAGATTCTGGATTTAACTGATGAATTGGGCATTGTAGTTATCGATGAATCCCCGGCAATTGGCTTAACGTAATACATGATCAAAATTACCTACAAAAATAACGTTTTTGTTATAGTTTAAATTACATTACGTGCGTTACAATTTTTGGTATGCAGTGGTTTTAACGATGAGCTCAGAAAAAGTCACATACATGTCATGAGAGAATTAGTACACAGGGACAAAAATAGGCCTAGCGTCGTTATGTGGTCCATTGGAAATGAACCCAAGTCTCTTGAAGCTCCAGCGACTGCCTATTTTAAGTATATACGAATAATTATAAAACAGGGTTATTGATAGAAAATATTTGCGTAATTTTTTTTTAAATTTAAGTTATAAAATTCATTTATGGTTTTAAGTAAAGTGATACACGCCACCCGTGGGGCTGACAAAAGTAGAAGACCTATAACCATAGTACTCAACCAAGGATTTTTTAACCACACGGTATACTTTAATTAAATAAACTACATCTTCTTACATACATTTCATTCGGAAAATGATTCAGTTTCACGCGCTATCATATGTACTAATCCATAACACTAAATATAAAACCTTTATCGATACGTGTCAGTATGCCCCTCCTCTGTCTGCGTCCAATATTTCTCGGAAACGATAAGGATTTCTTAAATTATGCTTTGGGAAGTCGATACGTTAAGACACCATTGCTTGAAAATTAGAGCCAATTCGACAGTCTTGACATGAAACATAATTTTTGGTATGTAATATCACTAGATTGTTTGGAAGTGAGAAAAATGTGTAATGGAAAATCACTTCCCCACATTCATATACCCTTTTAACTGGTGGTTGTGCTAACTTACACTGACCAACAACTTCCTGGCGGTATGTACAGGGTTAGGTCGTTGGTTTAAGTTCTGGCGAATGTAAGTTCACTCGACAGGTCATGGCAAGCACAAAAAGGGCACAGTGCACAAAGCACTGTAATTGTACATTCATAAATTATCTTTTTGAGTTCCACAGGGTCCTGATTTAGATGTTATATCTATTAACCGTTATTTTGGTTGGTACTCCGATACTGGGCGTTCGGAGGTCATAACTTTGCAAATGCCCACTGAAGTTCGAACTTGGTATGAAACTTACAAAAAGCCAGTTCTTGTCTCCGAATATGGCGCCGGCACAGTTGCAGGAATGCATCAGGTTTGGTTAAAATCATTCAACTAGCCAGCTTGTCTCGTTTATGGTTTATTTATGGTTTTCATATAATTGCTATTAAACATTAACAAATTAAAACATTTTCAGAGCCCATCCTTTGTTTGGACAGAAGATTATCAAACAGACTATTTGCTGAAACATTTCAAAGCTTTTGATGAATTGCGAGCAAATGTTCCATACTTTATCGGAGAAATGATTTGGAACTTTGCTGATTTCGCAACCCCTGAAGGTAATTAATAAGATTTATTTTCAGTTAAACGTATTATTTTTGAATATTTAAATCGGGGTTGCAGAAACCTTCAGGCCTTGGGGATGCATGAAAGGGATATTTACAAGGGAACGTCAGCCGAAAGCTGCAGCTCACATTGTGCGATGGAGATATTGGATGTTGGCTGTTAAAACAGGGACCTTATGTGAAGAAGACCTGCCAAGTGATCTGAATCCCTACTGGCAAATTTAAAAAAATCCTTCTTCCATTATTACATTCTATCTAACTATTTTGTTTACATATAAGGTTATATTATTGATATTCATTCATACAAAACTCAATTACAATTAAAGTAATTACTTGACATGGACATTAATGTCCATGTGTTTTGTATGAATTATCATGGTAAAAAAAAGTTCCATGGTACATTAAAAGTTGGATTGCAACTTGCAAGCTCAATCACATCACATTTAAGCTTAAGAAATACGTGCACACAGCTTACCATAATTCAATTGATTCATGATGTATGTAGTTTGATGTTGGGTAAGAATATGGGAATCAATTAAATATTTATATTATCTATTATCCACAGCTTCCTGTTCTGTCTCGGTTTCTCTTTTACTATCGCCTCATTTTTTCAGCCAGACACAGCTGCGTGACAAGATAAGGAACCCTCAATATTTGATCATTGCGTAGCTCAATCCTACAATTAGTATACTAGGAGTGAGTTTTATACTTTATTCCAAAACAGGAAATACTACGATAACAGGCACTTTGTTTAGGGGACATTTCATATACTCTGTTCAGTATGCACAAAAACCATTGACATTGGACCCGTCGTATGTACTCAAAAAAGAGAATAGCTGAGCTGATTGAGAATTGAACTTTTATTGATTTATCTAACCTGAACCTGAGATCATTCAATGATCATCATATCATTGCCATTGTCATTGTTAAGCAGCAAAATGCATGCATTTTCACAGCATTACGTCTACACTCTGTAATCATCAACATTTAACAGTTTGTATTTAACATTTGTGTTACCGCATTGCTACTTCGCTATCTTGAATGTGTTACTAATAAAAATATCATTTTGACTGCAAGTGATAAGCTGGTTAGAAAACTCCAATGGAAATTCAGATAACGATTGTTTGTGGTAGTCAAAGACTGGTAACAATATTATTCTTTTTATTCATATCCTTGCAAGGTAACATGCATATATTGACTCAACATAATATTTATTCGCCTGATTACCATCATCACAGAATAAATCGGGATATTTTATTACAGACATAGATACATAATAGGTATGTATCTGAACTGAATGCTAAATGCCTTGCGTTACATTATTGTTCTCATATTACGGCTATAATATAATACGATTAAACACAATATTTGTACCTAAAATCCTCAATTACAATTCCACTTGACTTGGTCGCTTTTTATTCTGTCGTGTGGTATGATGTTGCCAGTTAGCATCAATGTCCAGATAAACACCAGCAGGAGTTCGGATTCGGATTCCATCCAATAACTTGCTGTCACGTATTAAAAAGCGTTCATTAGTCTATTAAAATTGAAAGTGTGGAGGTTGCAAGTAATTGTCCCCATTTGTACATCGGTTACTCGATTGTGTTCGAAAGTTTCCGAGCAAAAAAGAGGTGCTTAAAATATTTGTTTAAACATTTCAATTAAATTTTTTACAGTTTCTTTGAAATGCAACATCACATATAAATACCTACTTAGCATCTGCATTGTACCCATTTGCACGTTTTTTTGATAAAATTTAATTGTATGTTCAGTCGATGTACACGCATTGAAACACTTGATGACTACGTGGCCTTTTACTAAAATCTGTGTTTAAAGAGTTAGAACAGCACATTAATTAGCACAATTCCAATCAAAATGTTGCGTTTTGGATTGAAAAGATGGACACAATGTCCAGTACCGTTGCTATCACTAACCCGGGGACTAAAAACTCGGAAAACAACAAAGCTGAGGGAAATGCTGCTGGCTCCAGAAACAGAGTTTTTGATGGAGGCGCATTCTGGGCTAAGTGCTAAAATTGTGGAGGAAGCAGGTATGCATCGTTTAAAGTCTTTTAAGCTTTAACATTTTTCTAGCGTGTTTATTAATGGATTTTCTGCATGAAAAGGATTTCGAGGAATTTGGGGAAGTGGTTTGGCCATTTCTGCACAACTGGGAGTCAGAGACTGCAACGAGGCTAGTTGGACTCAAGTTACTGACATTGTTGAATTCATGGTGGATGCGTCCAACGTGCCAATCTTGCTGGATGCTGACACTGGCTTCGGGAACTTTAACAATGCAAGAAGACTTGTGAGAAAGTTGGAGAAAATTGGAGTTGCAGGCGCGTCTATATTGTTTTTCGTATTCATTTCATATTCGTGTAGGTACGTATGTTGAGTATATGAAAATGTAATAACAAACAAATTGTTTTTTAAAGGTTGCTGTATTGAGGACAAAATATTCCCCAAAACAAATTCCTTGTTGGACAACCGTAAGCAACCCCTTGCTAACATGAACGAATTTGCTTTGAAAATTAAAGTAAGTACTGACAAATCGGGCTTGACTAGTTTACTTTCTTTAACATTTGATTGTTTAATGAAATTTTCATTTGCATGCTAATAGGCTTGCAAAGAGTCTCAAACGGATCCTGACTTTGTTGTCATTGCTCGTGTTGAAGCGTTAATTGCTGGGTGGGGTTTAGATGAGGCTTTGCGTAGAGCCGAAGCATATCGCAATGCTGGAGCAGATGCCATTCTAATGCATAGCAAAAAAAGCGATCCATCTGACATTGAAGCTTTCATGAAAATTTGGAAGAATCAGGTAAGCGAGCAACAAATGCAATAATTATTAATGGGATGTTTTTTAATTTTCCAATTTATAACATAAAATAAAAATTCATGATTAGGGGCCCGTTGTTGTAGTTCCAACAAAATATTATAAAACGCCATCGTCATTCCTGGAAGAACTGGGCGTATCCATGGTTATTTGGGCAAATCACAATATGAGAGCATCAATCACGGCGATGCAAGAGGTTTCATCTAACATTTACAACCAAAAGTCACTGGCCTTTGTTGAAACAAGGGTATATCAATATAAAACTAAATTTGTGTTAACTCAATATTATAATGCGCTTATGTAAGACTGAAATTATTTCCATTAATTTGTGATACTTAAATGTAGGTTGCACCAGTGAGCGAAGTATTTCGTCTGCAAAATGAGGAAGAGTTGGCGGAAGCAGAGCGGAAATATCTTCCGAAGTAAAAAGCTGGTGGGTTCAATTAATGGTGTCCTCATACATAATTAAGTTTTATTAAAAACCATGAAAATTATGCCTTGTAAAACGACAATTTTCTTTGTAATTTTTGATGAAATATGAAATTTAATAAAATGTGTCCTTTTGCAAAGGCTGATGTTCTAATTATTCCATGTAGCCTTCAAAATTATACATCAATGTCAACTCTAACCAACAACATATATATGTAATTGTATTACAACAACTTCAACTGACAATGTTTTTATAATCTGGCTTGCTTACTATTTTTAACCATGATTTTTTATAGATACAACTATCATTATTTCGAAGTATTTGCATAAGATATTTTGTCTGGCCACGGGTGTAGTATACTTTTGATATTCCATAACGGATCGTGTCGTAAATACTTTGTTATTGTTGTAAAAAGTTATCATCGCCTTGCGATAGTTCAGCAATACCACCCCAATAAAACCTATGCATTTATTTCACATAAGAAATTTTACACCAGTTATCCTGTTATAAGTTCAGTGTACTAATCATCACATATTGTTATGTCATGCGAGAACTAATTACGTAGGTTTATGTATGTCCAATAAATATGTAATATTAGTTATAACCCTGCACAATGTTAAATATGAATGATTCATTCAGAATGAACATTTGATGCGAAAGGAGCATTTATACATCATTGAATAATATTGACCAACTGTCAAAAAAGCCCAATCATGTAGTAGTATGTACGTAATATTAGGTAACATGAGTGTAAAACATGCAATGTCATCATTTATTTATACATATGCACTACATCTCTATCTAGCTTATAGTTTGCAGCAGCCAGACTTAAGCCTCATAATATGGATTTTTACAATGCTGTTACTATTTTATGTGTATAATTTGCATGAATTGACCATTAATTTAGGTATTTGGAATTCCAAACCAGTATCTTCTTATGATGCACATACCACATGAGGACATGATCATGATTATTATTACAAGACTAGTAGTATGGTATAATTTTGGATCAACATTTTTTGTTATGTCAATTACTGGGATATTGTCATGGTCAGAGATCCGATCACACAACTGGACAACTATCAAACAGTAGCAAGGCAGGGGAAGCAAAGTAATGTAAAGTAAACTGCGCTACTATTGACTATCTTCCTATAAAACACTCAAAATAAATCATCAATCCAGTATAAATTAACTTTGTCCAGTTAACATATACACATTTGCTTCTGAATGCGGTCGTAATGGTTCGTTAATAGTTACTTTTTAATTCCAAACTTTCTGTATTTATAGCATATAATATTTTCATGAATTCTTGACATAAGCATAATGTGAAATGAAGCCGACTTATTAAAAAAGATGTTTCTTTCAGTTGCTGAAATAAATATTCAGCAGAAGTTTTCAGAGAATCCAAGTCAACAGCGAATGCTGAATGGATAATGGACATGCACGCGAATATAACATGCAACCTTTTTACTACTGCAGTTCTTCTAATCTTCCTGCCTTGTCCATTTTTTAACACACGGAACAGAAGACCACACATTTTTACGCGGAGCTTATAATGTGGTAATGGCGATAGAATGGGATGTATGTCCCCTATATCGTGTTGTTGAGTTGAGTCATTTCAATATAGAATGCGGACGAAAAGTGTAACATGGCAAGGTTTACTCTTTATTCTTAAAAGCAAGATGATGATATACGACAGCAGAGCAGCATATTATTATTATTAGCAGAGTTTTTTACGGAGTAAAAAAGAAAATTATTGTACGCACGCAGCAGCAGCGTATTAACATCATCTAAGCCGAAAAGGTGAGATGAGATTTGAATTAGAGTAAAAAAGTTATAAAAAAAAATTCTCCTACTACTTGCATTACTTAATATTCTCTTTATCATATAATTTTCTTGTTTGATAGAAACATAAAATATTTAATCAATCCAACAATATTGTATAATGTATATTATATATTTATTTATATACAGATAGGTATAAATTATGCAGGAATGTTTTTAAAAGGAATATTGTATTCAACATTGTTTTAATGTCAGAAGTTTCCAAACAGTAGTGAAAGTGAGAGGTATGGTGGCATAGAGAGAGAAGGAGGTGTTTCAGAGAAACTCCCATTATATTTTACATTATTTATTCTCCAGCTTTCGTTTGTTGAAAGACTTAACAGTGATTTTTAAGAATAGTAAACGGTTTGGCGGTGACGTGTACCCGATAAAGTATGTACCATTTTTGCAAGCAATTGCAATTTTACGTTTTGGGCATTTTTTTTAGCGTCACCAAAGTGTAAAAAAACGACGTGACTTTTACTTTACAGAAAATGAAACGGGCCAGCTTGTGACGTGGAAAAGGTTAGTGATTTTGATGTACATGTCAATCAAATTACTATAGTTTTAATATTACTGTTAATAAAAGTTTTTCTTGACTTGTCTTCCCATGACCTGTCATAGTAGTCCGCTGTTGATTGGGCGGAGATATAATTAAACAATACATAGCAATAGCAAAGTATGCAAGTAGTTGTACATGTCATCCAGGTATAATATGTGTTCGTGTTGTTTGTAAGGCCGTATAGTCGTTAATTCACGTTGTCTATTTACAGTCACGATTGTAATCTTAAATTATGTTTTGTGATTTTACTCTCATTCTTTACTCGGATTTCCCCATAATCTTCACAATTTAAGCTTAGAGTCAAAAGTAAACCCAATCGCAAAATATTTGAGAGTCCAGCAGAATCTTATCTGGAATTTAACGTGTGTGGTATTGGATAGGAAATCTTTGTTCTCATAATATTGGCTCGTTAATTTCAAATATCGGTCAGCTGTGCAAAATCACCATCAAATTGTATATCAATAAAAATCATAAAAAAACCAAAACTTTTCAATTTATGAATTTAAATTTGTTAAGTAGAATTGAAATCCGAGTAGGTATTAGCATCATTTGTTAATTAAAAAAAAATTGTTTCATTTAATAATAGTTTATTCGTAAAATTTATTTTTATTTAAATGCAGCGTACTTTAGTAGGAGAATCTTTTGAAATTTGATAATCATGCCTTTAAAGTCTTAGTGAGGGCGAAATCATGTATGCCAATTATTTGGAGTCTTCAAAACAGCAATAACAAATTTAATATTGGGAAATTGTGAGATGGATGCAAACAAAAAGGCTTATATCGACTACAACAACTTTTTACTTTGACGGAACTAAAATGTATGCAGACACTGTTAAGAACTTTTTATTAAAACATTTTTTTGCAAAAGAGGATTAGTGTAGACATTTAAGAGTTACAATGCAACTATGACAATGTCTGTTTGGTATTTGCCTTTTCTGCCTGTCATCAGGTTTATAATCTTTGCAAATACATCACACATTATTTTTAAATACCTGACCAGAAATCTTATGCGAAAACTGTTATATAATTTAGCTTAGTCAAATATTTGTAGGAGTTACGAATTTCAGGCCGCACTTAGGCTCATGAAATATTATACTAAACAATATGTACCATGATACGTTTTAAAACAATTTCATTGTTAACAAGATGTGTTTGGAATCCATCCTTTGGATATTTCCAAAACTGACTTTTATATAATATGCACATGTACAAAAATATTTTATTGCAGTATTTTAAATTAAAATATTGTTTTTTATATTGAAAATAATAGGTCATTATTCAACTCAATTGACATTCAAATATCTGAACTAGGAAAAATCGATCTTGACGGCACCATTAATTGTGACTTCAAATTTGTTAATATTAAAGTCTTGTAATATTTGTAAATCATGGTAAGTGTTTTTTCTTGTTGCCGATATTAGAACAAAGTTACGTTTCTTGTTCTAAAGTAAATATTTTCCTTGTCTTAATTATACCTTAATTTTTATCCAGCCGACGACACCTCAGCTAGGATCCCCTCCAGACGAACAGGATAAGCTTCTGGATGAAGCTTTGGGGATTGTTAAAATGCAAGCATTTCAAATGAAACGATGTCTGGACAAAGGACGATTAATGGACGGTCTAAAACATGCTTCAACAATGCTCGGTGAACTAAGGACGTCCATGTTATCTCCGAAAAGTTATTACGAGCTTTGTAAGTTGACTTGTTCGCTAAACGATCCTTCTACGACTTGTTATTATATAAATAAGCCGTTGCAATTGAAAACATATAATAATTTTTGTAGACATGGCTGTGACGGACGAGCTTCGTCATTTAGAAATATACTTGGTCGATGAATTTCAAAAGGGACGACAAGTTTCCGATTTATACGAAATGGTGCAATATGCTGGCAGCATAGTTCCAAGATTGTAAATAAGTTATACTATCAAATTATTTAAAGAGAAATGTAATGAAAGCATCTTGTTTTTATTGAAATGTATTTACAATTATCTCATTTTAAAATTTAATCATGCTTTCAGATACCTGCTAATTACAGTTGGTTTAGTGTATATAAAAACAAAACCAAGTTTAAGCAGAGATGTTTTAAAAGACATGGTGGAAATGTGCCGAGGTGTGCAGCATCCGCTCAGAGGTTTGTTTCTCAGAAACTATTTGTTGCAATGCACAAGAAATATTCTACCAGATGTTGCAGATTCGGAAGCATCCTTAGAATCTGAAGAATCTTCCACTGGAGGAACGGTTAGTTAAGGGCACATGTTTTTGTGGCATCAGGAATTCCGATGTTGTAAATAACGTTTACAATGAATTTATAGGTCCAAGACTCCATAGATTTTGTTCTAATGAATTTTGCGGAAATGAACAAGTTGTGGGTGCGAATGCAACATCAAGGTCACTCAAGGGACAGAGAGAGAAGGGAGAAAGAAAGACAAGATCTAAGAATTCTTGTGGGAACAAATCTAGTTCGTTTATCACAGCTCGAGTGCATTGATTTAGAAAAATATATTAAGGTATATTAACGCATTTCCATGACACTATTTATTGGAACACCTATACAACGGCTGTCTTATGCTGTCGTCATGTTGCTAAAAATTCAATTCTTTAAACATAATCTAGACGGTCCTACCAAGCATACTTGAGCAAGTAGTTAGCTGTCGTGATGCTATTGCTCAAGAATATTTGATGGAGTGCATTATACAAGTGTTTCCCGACGAATTTCACTTGTCCACACTTCACCCTTTTCTACGGGCTTGTGCAGATCTACAGTCAAATGTAAACGTGAAAAATATAATAATTGCGCTGATTGATCGTCTGGCGGCGTTTACTCAAAGAAGTGAAGGAGGGATTTCAACTGAACTTCACCTTTTTGATATTTTCTCAGACCAAGTTGCGCAAATCATCATGGTATGCGAACCTTCATTTACAAATAGCTAGTTAGTATTAAGAGGGAGTACTAATAAATATTTTTTCTAACTTTGTAGTCGAAGCCTTTGTTAAATTACTGCTACAAATAACTTGTATGCTGTTCTTTTTACAAAGATATATTTTGCTGTCGTTGCTAAAATATTTTATTACTTAATGGCATTCATGTCTAGATTTTTGCATCTACTTGTGTCCGACGACCCTGATGAGCAATACTTGATTTTAAACACTGCAAGGCGACATTTGGGTGCTGGTGGTAACCGCCGTATACCATTCACTCTTCCACCCGTAGTATTTGCAGCATACCAGTTAGCTTTCAGGTACCACTCGGTGAAAGATCAGGTATGTTTATAATATGTGTTTTATTATTAGAAATTTTTCATTTGACTAAAATGAATGGGGTGAGTGTTAATAAAATAAATATTAATTTATCTAATTTATTTTGGCTGATAGGATGCTAATTGGCAGAAGAAATGTCAGAAAATTTTTCAGTTCTGCCACGGAACTATTTCAGCACTTACTAAAGCAGAGCTGGCTGAACTGCCACTTCGATTATTCCTTCAAGGCGCTCTAGCTATAAACCGTATTCCTTTTGAAAATCAAGAAACCGTGGCATACGAGTTTATGTCTCAGGTAAAGTAGTTTGCATTTTTCAAATTATATCAATGACTTGAAAAAGAATGTTAATGAAGAATGCCATTTTTTTTAAATTGCAGGCATTTTCTCTATATGAGGATGAGATATCGGATAGTAAAGCTCAACTTGCTGCCATCACACTAATTGTAGCAACACTGGAACAAATGGGTTGTTTCGGCGAGGAAAATCACGATCCTCTCCGAACTAATTGTGCCCTTGCGGCCTCCAAACTTTTGAAGAAACCTGACCAGGCACGTGCAGTTGGTACCTGTTCGCATTTGTTTTGGTCTGGAAAATCTGTTGTGTCTGGAGGGAAACCAGTAAGATCAGCAGCAATTTTATATTTCAGTGCAAAATTGAATAGAATTTTGAATTGACCGTATTACTTTTTTTTAATTCCCGAATAGATCAAAGACGAAAAACGAGTTCTCGACTGTCTAAAGAAGGGACTAAAAATCGCGAATCAGTGTATGGACTCAATGGTTCAAACACAGTTATTCGTAGAACTCCTCAATCATTACCTATATTTTAAGAAGAAAGGCAATCAGCAGATTGAGGCTACGCTTGTTAACGAATTAATCAAGAAAGTCACTGAGGAGCTACCTAATTTAGAAAACAACGAAGAAAGCCATCAAATTAGTAAACATTTCACCAATACGTTAGAACATGTCAAATCTGTTGCAAGTATAGAGGAATGCTACAAAGACATTGCAGTTTAATATTTACAGTAGCTACTCGGTTTTGAAAATTCAAGTGTCGATTTAATTTTTCTACAATGTAGCTCGTAGTCATTCCAAACTATGCAAAATTTAAAAATATATGTATACAAATCATTTTCTCGTTTATGTTTGCATTTAATGCAGTCAAATGGAATAGGATAAGAACACGTTACGTGGTCTGCCTTAAACTTTATTACTTGTATTATTATTATTATTACTACTATTGTTAATATAATACGTGATTTCATATTCGTTATTTATGATTGGCGTTTATATGTTGATTGTAAAATAAGTATAAATGCAGAGTTTACCATATGTGCTATAAATTCTTTTCTGTCGCGTATAAGTTATCCTGATTAATGTTTGTGTAAGTTATTTTGGATGATATTCTGTAGAGGAAATAAAAGTAGAGATGGATATTAATGATATTAAAAATACACGTGCACTCCTAAAATACGTCAATTGACTGGGGCATTTCTTTTACTGCTCATATCACATCAACATACAACATATGTACATAAAATAGTATCATATTTTCTTTAAATTAATTTAATTGCTGTTTTTCCTGGTTGTGCAGGCTATTATTACACTTTGGCTTTCAAATTGAATAATACTATTTGCTTTGTACTCATGTAATTGGCGCCTTTAAAAATTGATACACCAATTTACCTATTTTTTCAGGACGTCATTCTGAACTCGTGGTTATCAACTATTCATATTCATAGAGTCAGTTGCAGACAATTCTCTCGTTTATCATCCAGATATTTGCATACTTATCGTTCTTTGTCACTTGTCTTTTTAACAATAATTTAAATAATGCCACTTGCCAATGTACCAATTAAAGCCAGTAATAATGCGAAGCCATGTCCACGACTACCACAACCACAACCATAGTTATGTGAACAAAGGTGAGCTATACGCATACACAATAGCTCACATATAGCCTTTCTCTTACAATTCTCTGCACTTGGGATTTTCTTCACGTCATTTAATGTTTTTTGGTCTTCACATCTTTTGTCTAAAATCTAAAACCATCTTCAATTCTGCAAACTATACCCATAGACACCAAATTATATGTAGCTACATATATCCACGTTAGGTAGAATGCGACTCATGTATTAAAGTTTCCTCAAAATCTGTACAATACCGTAGAAAAAGCAATATACCTTATATGGATACATGGCAGGGTAAATACAGGTAGTTCAGAGATCGTACTTACATGTATGTATATAAAGTGCTTCTTCTGTCGGGTGTCTGCTCTGCAGGTGTATATGAAGCACACAAAGAGTAACAAAAAAATCTATATGGTGGTGGAAGCAACAGTATAACAGCAATTCGCCAATTTGACTCAAAGAAAACGCTGTGTGAATGTACCTTTACAAGAATGAATGGGGTTTCGCATCTTGTTCTCTATTGCTCTTTACTCAGTACCTAGTACGTACTTTTGGTCTATCTTTCCCATTTCTGCTGCTTTGTGAGTCACAAATTGTGACTCTGTGATACAAAAATAAGTTGTCTGCGATATAGTGCGATGTGAAGTAAAACCTTGTAAAACTGTAAGAAAGATCTTTATTATTAGCTATTTTGTCCAGCAAATGTTTCAATTTTCCGAGCCTTTTCTCCATGAGTAAAGAGGGATAGTTGTGAACGCGTGTTATGCAAACTTTCGTATCAGATATCAAAAGGTATAAAGGTTGTTTCATAAAGAATGGAAGTTATTTTAGCGACCATGTCCTTCAAGCTAATTTTGACCTAAAGTTCTGCACACATTGGCCACCTTGTAGTATTAGTAGCATGTTGCATTAGTTTTCCTATATCAGGGGATCTGAAATCCTTCTTTTTTGGAACTCAAAGAAAATGTCAGTCAACTTATAAAGGTGAAACCCAAGTCTCTTCATCATCTTTGGTTTATTTTATCAAAATTATCAACCTGTACCTTTTTGGAACTACATCTATGCTTGTTAGAATAACTTGCGGTCTTTTTTGGAACAACCTTCACGTCATGAACTGCAAAACAGGTTGCCCCCTGCCACATGTGATTGTACCATTAAACATCATCCGAGCTATAACGCCTTAAAGCAACGATTCCCAAAATTATAGTTCGTAGTTGTTGAAAGAAAACACTGCAGCTGCTGGACGACGGACGGGCAGACGACATGTAACGAACGATAAAGAACAACCGAGCGCTCAGTTCTAGAAATATATATACACATGAAGACCATGCATTGCAATCAGTCACATAGACGTACAGCCGTACAGCTTGCTCAGTTAAAGTCGTTTTGCCGTTTGTTTTTCGTATCAGCAGGCAGGCACATTAGACAACAAAACGAGAACAGCTAAAGGCTGAGTGTTCGTACACGAAGGCACACGCAAGTTTTCCTTCTTCTTCTTCATCATCATCGTCTTCTACTTCTTAGTATTTTCATATGTTCAGTGTTTTGCTATTTACATTTACTTAAATGAATCTTCTGCACCTGTGCGTGTGTAGCACAAGTTTAAAATAAGGCAGAAATCACAGCAAATGGCTGTGTGTGGGCATTGGGGTTATACTATTATACAGTTTTGATTTGAAACTTAAGAAGTGGCTACTACCTATCTGTAACTCATCTATGGAATAGCCTTATCATTTAAACCTAATCTGCATAAAAAACTTTTAAAATGAGCTAATCTATTATTATTATAATCAATCTTGAAACTAGAGCTTTAACTTGCAAAAGAAAGATTTCCCTTGTTAAGCATAACAAGCTACTATTTAAAAGCATAAGATAGGCAAGGAAAAGACAATATTTGGGAAAATATTGTTCTTTGAGTTTTCGCTATACTGTTGTGGTATAGTTATCTATTATGTATGCTAGAGTTGTAGTGGCAATGACAGCTAGAGCTATTTGTAAAAGCTAAAAAGCTATATTGTAAGTTTAAGGTTAAAAAAATCTGTGGAAAAATTTAAACTAAGCTGTTTCACTTTAAATTGTTTCCTGTGCATACTTTATTTAATTTATAACATCTAATTTTTCGCTATCAATGTTATTTGATATATTACTATTACTTAATGGTAGCCCTGTGACGCCCGGAGTTTGATTAAAGGTGAACTTATTAACTAGTGACTGACAGGTCGACTTTTGTCTATTTCGAGTATGAACCATCTAGTTGATTTTATAGGCTCGTTTGTGTGTTTGCACTATGAGATTAGGTAAAATGATGATGTAAATCTATATTTGTTTTCTACAGATATGTGCTACCTCGTCAACAATACAATGAGATTTCGTTTCACCTTTGGAGCAACTCAGTACGACCGTCGGGGGAGATCATAAATATCAATCAAATCAAATTTAAAAAAAGGCTGGAATTAGGTCGCGCTCGGGTTTGAGCTCCTAAGTTGACGCCAGGTATTTGACCTATTTTAAAAGTGCATGGATACAAGCTGTAAGAGCGGGGATACTTTGTATTATACAAACCAAGTGCAAATCACTTCAGAGGCAATATGGCTTGGGGAACCCTTTTCTCTGCTATGTATATTCAATGCTGAATAGGAGTTTGTTAAGGTCACGCCACTTGGGCCATGGATAATGTTGCATACTGCACACATGTTGACTCATTTTAGAATTAACTGTTGAACGGAGTGTTAGTTATTTAAAAATTTATAATTTGTTGACCATATAATTTGGAGCATATTTGGTCACTTAAATCGTCAGTGAAGCTCACAATGACTATAAATTTTCCCCGTTCTCATATAATGTTTGGAACTTTGTCATAACCTCTCATACATGTCATTTTATTATTATTCTACAGTAGTTTATGGTGTTGGCGTGCACTTTTAGCTGCGGAAGCTGTTCTGGCAACGACACAATCATCACGTTTTTAGGCAGTAATTATTTAATATCACTTGTCGCGAGGTTTCTATTTTGGTGTACAAAGTGGAATCATCAAGGAGTTTAAGATATTCGCGGCGAAAGATGTCTGGTTCAGGTGGTAAGAGACGAAATGGAGGGGGGCCTAGCACAGTTTCAGCCCATGACAACGCTCAAAAAGCAGATCTTGCTTGCTTTTTTGAGTGTCCCGTTTGCTTTGATTATGCTTTACCACCTATATATCAAGTACGTGTTTTACAGATTCCTATCAAAATTTGTTGCTTAAATGGCTTAATATCTGTTTGTATAGAATATAGTCGATTTGCCTGTAAATGCTCTTTATGTGAGTTGGATGTGTAAGCTTCATTTTATTGTTGTCACTGAAAATAATATTTTGTTTTGCTTTGCAGTGTGCGTCTGGACATATATTGTGCTCCGAATGTCGACCGAAGATAACAATCTGCCCCTCTTGTCGTGCACCTCTGGGTAAACTTCCATTACATTGTTACCTAGTGACAATAATGCCTCTTTGGAACAAAAAAAATTATGTCGAGAAACTTTTTTTCAGGAAACATTAGAAACCTTGCAATGGAGAAAGTCGCACAGACAGTTTTCTTTCCATGTAAACATGCTAGTAATGGTAAGTATATGATATGTTACTTTCTTTCTTTCTTGTTAAGTACTTGCGATTGTGACTTGATTGTGACGCATGACGAATTTTTTTCGATTTAATCATTTAATATATGAACAAACTCTATTTTGTTACTTTTGATGCATCAAACTATTATAGGCTGTGCTACCCTCATCTTGCACACTGATAAACTGGAACACGAAGAGAGTTGTGAGTTTCGCCCATACAGTTGTCCATGTCCTGGAGCGAGTTGCAAATGGACAGGATCTCTAGAACATGTCATGCCACATTTAGTGTCGTGTCATAAGTCCATTACTACGCTTCACGGTATGTGTCAAGTTTTACGAGCGGCATTTACAAGGGTTACTATTTTTTCAAATCATTATGATTGTTTTTTTAATCGTTACCTTAGGCGAGGATATCGTATTTCTGGCAACGGACATAAACCTTCCGGGCGCTGTTGATTGGTAAGTTGATAGTTGTTAGAGCGTTAAGGGGCACAATTAGAAACAAAAAACTAATTCAACTGAGTGAAATGCAGGGTAATGATGCAGTCTTGCTTTGGTCAACATTTCATGCTTGTTTTGGAGAAACAAGATCGGGGTGGAGTTCAGCATTTTTATGCGGTCGTGCAGCTGATTGGTTCGAAGAAGCAGAGCGAGAAGTATGCATACCGGTATGAGAGTAACCTATAATCGATTATGTTTAGAACGTTTCATTCCCTATTCTAATGTCATGTACATTCAATATTTGTTTAGGTTGGAGCTTAGTTGCAGTCGAAAGCGTTTGGCTTGGGAAGCCACTCCTCGATCTATTCATGATGGGATTGCAACCGCCATCCATCAATCAGATTGTCTCTCTTTTGATGCCGCGACTGCTCAGTGCTTTGCTGAGAACGGCAACTTGGGGATCAATGTCACTATTTCCATGGTAAGACATTTACAGATATTAGAAATCTAAAAATCGACGCATGCACACTCGTTAATCTGGCTCTCCCATCAATTCGTCTCCTATCAGCTTCCAACTAACGCAAGTTCAATGACACTTTCCACCAACGCCAAAAATTTGATGCCACTTTCCAGCTGCACCCCGATGCGTTATCCGTTTCCAGCTACACACTTAGCTCGATGCCAATTTCCAACTATACCGTCAACTCAACTTAATAGTCAAACCACAACGGCGGTTCAATATAATCCACCAGCTTCACCGCCGATACAAGATGATGATCCGGCTACACCACCGCCTCAACATTATAATCCAGCTACATATTATGATACAGCTGCACCTTCGAATCAACATTTTAATCCAGCGACATATTTTGATACAGTTGCACCTTCGATTCAACATTATAATCCAGCTACATATTATGATACAGCCACCCAATCGATTCAACATTATAATTCAGCTACATACAATAATACACCTACATCACCGATTCAATATAATCTACCAGCTTCACCGCCGATACAAGATTATGATCCGGCTACACCACCGATTCAACATTATAATCCAGCTACATATTTTGATACAGTTGCACCTTCGATTCAACATTATAATCCAGCTACATATTTTGATACAGTTGCACCTTCGATTCAACATTATAATCCAGCTACATATTTTGATACAGTTGCACCTTCGATTCAACAATATAATCCAGCTACATATTATGATACAGCCACCCAATCGATTCAACGTTATAATACATCTACACCACCGATTCAAGATTATGATCCAGATCTTCCGTCGCTAGAGGATGCCATATTATTTTTCAACTACATTCGCCAATGTTAGTTTCCAGTTACACATTCAATATTATGTCAGTTTCCAGTTACACCCAATATTATGTCAGTTTCCAGTTTCAGTCCTAATTTTATGTCAGTTTCCAGTTACAGTCCTAATTTTATATGTCAGTTTCCAGTTACAGTCCTAATTTTATATGTCAGTTTCTAGTTACACTCCCAATATTATGTCAGTTTCCAGTTTCAGTCCTAATTTTATGTCAGTTTCCAGTTACAGTCCTAATTTTATATGTCAGTTTCCAGTTACAGTCCTAATTT
>JAHZNC010003757.1:0-10045 GCA_027744095.1 Zhuqinia jingwanae | reverse complement strand
ATTGCATCTTAACAAGAAAATAATAAAGCATTATTATTGTAGCAGAATTACAGTGTGTAAACAAGAGCAGCATTGTTTCAAAATCAATGAAAGTTGTTTGGATTGATTTAGTAATGAGAATAAAATGATCCATTCTAAAACCTCGGTTATTATCGACACAAAATAATAATCAAGAAAGTCAACGACAATGCTAAATAGTTGACACAGTTTTGATTGTAATAAAATGTTTCAGCATCTTGATCAGTTTTTTTTAATGGTGAATTAATATTTTAAAAGGGAGAGAGAGAGAGAGAGAGGAAGTGACCATTGTTGCATTTTTTTTACATTTGTTGCACTTGCCAATCATCATAATCATCATCACCTGTGTGCCTGTGACGAACAGCAGGTTCCTTTTTTATGACTGTTTGAAAAAGATGCACACACGTTTCCTTTTTTGCTCAAAGAACAAAAAGAGGCTAAAGTCTCTAGAATGCAAGAAAAACTTGCTGACTTCTATAGTTCCTTGCTAGAAGAAAATAGAAGCTGGTGCAAAGTTAAAGAAATGATGATGATCATCATCATCAGTAACATGTTTTTACTGCGACGTAAGAAATATAAATGAGGAGCAATGCAATATGCTGCCTATAAATTAACCGGATCAATCTAGTAGATGCATGCATACTACATACAGTTACAGTATTATACTTCTCGCTTCAATTAAATGATGGATTGTTAAGTGTAAGTTAAAGCGATTCAAAATCATGCAGCATCTTGTTTCTACATTTTTTTATTTTCGTAATATTAGTCATTTTTATCGAGTGTGTGTTGCAGATCATTAGATCTATTTTCATAAATTCTCAAGCCCTAAATAAAAAGTTGCCTATATATATTTATGTGCCTACAGCCTACCTACATATTATTATAATATGTAAAATGAAATGTAATTTTTTCCCCTTATCGATGTAGTTGCAAACACTGTATCTAGTGTATCTTAAAGCAAGTTGTATTTGTGTACAAAGTTTAACAATAAACAGGAAACCGGCTGGCAGGTTAGAGTTGCTTCAAGTCAACATTTTGTTGAACATGCTGATTGATGACATGCCGCTGCCGCCAATTTCACATTTTATTTTATTATAACGAGCTATTTAAAATAACGTCAAAATGGGAATGTGTGTACGTTTTACATGAACTCATTTTATTTGCCAGATTTAATGTGAAGCATGCATTTTTTTTGATGGGACAACAATCTCATGTTTTTTTTTCGCTCAGAGAGAAAACATCTTTTAAAGAAAAAGGTGTCGCATTTTAGGCTCTCTTTTAGCATTAGAAAAGAAATGATCTATTATTTAAATACCTTTCGAAAATGATAACAAAAAACAAACTGTAATTATTACTATTGTGATATTGGGCTGGGCCAAATGCAAACAAAAATATTGATTACGATAAAGTGGCCGGGTCGGATCATTGAACTTGTACAAATAAGTAAATGTTAATAGGTATTATAAAATTATAAAATTTAAGGACACTATCAACTATTTATTTTGAAACTCCATGCATAAAACCAATCAACCCTTTACGAGCTCGTTATAAATATTGGTAGGTGGTCTAGTCAGTGGTATGTGCTCGGGTGATAGTAAATAGTAGGATTATATTTTGAAATCCTTTGCAGTTTTGTAAATTACTGCAATATTTTGATTACTGACTTGACTGCTGTAGATTATTATTGTTGCATTTTGAAGAAATTAACTACTACGTTTGAATTGACTGAAAGTAGTGTAAACACGCAATATAATCTCGTGTGGCTAACAACAACTATCAATTTAGGTAATTGTAATAGTATGCAGCTACATATCCTTGTGTATTGCACATATTGNAACAACAACTATCAATTTAGGTAATTGTAATAGTATGCAGCTACATATCCTTGTGTATTGCACATATTGCATCGTATATACAGTATCAATGTCAGTTTTTCTTGCTTGATTAGCTATCAAATTAGAACTCTGCTGATGATTGACAAAGCATTTCAAAATTATTATTTTTTATAAAAACGAACAACTTTTACCGTCACATTAACGTCTGAATAAAACTGCACTTAAAAAACAACCTCAAGTTCTTATGTGTACAATATTCCTTTAACATAGAAAAAATATTATTATGATTTGAAAAGTAATTGTCCACAGACACACACTCCGCACTTACGCAAAAATTCAACAACAAGCTGTTTTTAGATGCACATAAGCTTTTTAATATGAATTCTTGAATTTTGCATACTTATTATTATTATTATTACATGCTATTAAAGCAATAAAGCATATTATGAAAAAATAGCACAGCATATATATGCAATTTCAACCGGTGTGGTGGGGCAGTGGTGATAGTGAAACATTGCGTAAGAAAAAAATAGCTATTTTGTTGCTGCAATCCAGTGGCAGAACGAACGAGCATGTATAGAAAAAGCGTTTTTTTTTCTTCTTTGCACGCAATTTAGCTCATCTTATTTCAACCAAACCAAAAATTGTTAAATTATGGTTTTTATTTAGATATATGTACATATACTTAATATATTATGCAGTTTATCTTCTAGTTCTATAAAAAAAATATTGAGAAATTCGTACCCATTTAGTACACGCGTTTCACCATTACCACAGATAAGGCCGTTTATCCATAATACTGAGTTTTCTCACACATTTGTACATGATACGCAACTTGTCAAGAACAAAAAAAAATAGGTTCAATGAACAAAAGTTCCCAAAATATCACCAGTCACCAGTGGTAAATGTTGATATGTATACGGCTTACAACAATACATTTGTAAATTTGCGTTACTTCTCTCTCTTGTCCTATCTCAATAAGCAACTGCATCAAACTAAAGTGCCTCCTTCGTCGTCATATATGCCTAATTCAAAAATCGGGCAAAAAACTCGTTATGGCTAATTTAAAATTGAGTTGATATGTTGATATTGAATAATCGGCCCACATACGAGCTCGCGCACGCATAATTTTTTTTATAAGCAACGTGATACCTATATTCAAAAAATGAGTAATCATGCGGCAACATACAACACTCACACTCCATAACCATTAAGATGATTATGACTGTAACGACTTTTTCTGTTTTTAAAGTTACTTGTCAACGCCACCACCACCACCGCTGCCAGCTATTTTGCATGCTCTAATGTGGATTACGAGAGCACTATGTCACATTATACAACTCCTCCTTAACACTCTGAGCAAATGATGCGTGGACAATCAAACACAAGCCAGTTCTCATCATCACAATTTTTCATCATCAATCAAAAAAAAACTTATTCACGTATGTACGCATTGTTGTATTGTGTCTTGTACATTCAATTTTATTCTCCTAAAAAAAACAATTTTGATTTGAAGATTGCCTTATATATTGTGTTGCATTTGTCTTCTTTTTTTTGCTTACATGACCAAAAGAGGAATTGACAGAATTTGTCGGCAAAAAGGGGCAAAATGTGCTTCCCTTCCGCCCCTTTTTCATCAAGAAACCATAACAGAGATTGAGTGAAAGCGATTAATATATATACATACATACATACATTGTACATACATGAGGCTTGTTATGATTGAGCACTACCAAAAAGTCTTGTAAACTTGTTTGAAAATAAGTACATCAATATTGATATACTACGGATACAAAAAGCTATAACATATATCATACAATATAATATGTATGCCTAAATATATTTTAAAGTTTGAAATGTATGTTTCATTACTACAATAGGAATATGGGCATAGTAATAAAATAAATTGCTAATATTTATAACTGTAAGAAAAGTAGTCTAGATGTGTATCTGATATTTTAATTCCATTGTGATCATTTCTGTAGCTATTATTGTTATTATTACGTGAACCATCTGAAAAAAAGACATCCTTCAACAATTGATGTGTGTCTAAAAGTTAAAAACTGCTTATTTTTCATTCTTTAAGAAAATGTAAATTATATGCAGTAGCAATATATTGTAGTAAAAAAAAGAATAATTTTAAATGATGTAGTATGTTGAAAACCCATTATAATATATAATATTAAATTTATTTTTTAAGAGGGAGGAAATGGAAGGGTACATAATATTGCTGCTGTACTGCTACTGTATAACAAAAACAGCTCCCAATGACATGAGATTTGGTACAGAATATATAAAAAAAATCATAACAACTTGTTCTTTGTTGTACGTACATGCTTGTTGGCTGTCTAAATCTTGATTTTGATTCTTGTCCGATGACTAGCTAAACACAAGCAGTTTTATTAGTACTGACACATGCAACTGTTTTAAAATGTGGGGGGATATATAATAATAATAATAATAATAATAATAATGTTGACTTTTCATGTGCTTTGTACTTTGTCGCTGTATAGGTATGCGTGCCCATAAGCCCATGCGAAACCTCTTATGGTTTTCTAGGTATAACGTAATAAATAATGACGTTGATGACGACGACGACGATGCTGCTGCTGTGTGTTTGACTTGGCTAAGGTGGCAATGGTGGTGGTATGGTTAGTGTAAGGTTTATCTGCAAGTGGTGGGTACTGACTGACTGCGTGATATAGTGTTGGGCAAAAGGTGAGAAAAATCATGAAGCACGACACACACCATATCATCTCCCATTAACAAAGGTTTCCTATAAAAAGCAACCAAGAGTTCCGTAAACGGAATCACAAGCGTTCGAAACGTTCATCGTCGAACAAGTTAATATTTTGGTCTGACCAAAAAAAGCATTATTTTTTTCTGAGAAGAGTATTAGTCTTTGACAAACTAAGAAACATGAAGAAGGGACTTATTTTGGTGAGCTTTAAAAAAAATTCTTTGCTTATTTTTTCAAGTGTTATATAGCAAGTGTGGTATGTATTGAGTTTTTGGATTTGTTTTTTTTTAAATTTTTTAGTTTTGCCTTGTGGCTGTCGCCGTTGCTCGCCCCCAATTCGGAGGTGAAGGTGATGATGGTGGTTTCGGTGGTGGCGACTTTGGAGGTGGTTCCCCAGGAGGTGGTTTCGGTGGTGGTGGTGGCGGCGGTGGTGCCCCAGGTGGATTCGGTGGTGGTGGTTTCGGAGCTCCAGGAGGTGACAGCGATGACTTTGGAGGTGGCTTCCACTCTGGTGGTGGTGGTGGAGGAGGTGGATCCGGAGCTCCAGGTGGAGGATCTGGTAACCCACATGAAGGAGGATTCTACGCTGGATCCCCAGGAGGTGGTGGTTCCCAAGGAGGTGGATCTCCCGGTGGATTCCATAGCAGCGGAGGAAGCCCACATGGCGGTGGATTCCACAGCTCCGGAGGATCCCCTTTCGGAGGTAGCAGCAGCCCAGGAGGTTTCAGTGACTTTGGAGGTGCTTCAAGCTTCTCTGGATCTTCTTCCCCAGGAGGTTTCGGAGCTTCCAGCCCAGGATCATTTGGTGCTGCTAGCCCAGGATCATTTGGTGGTGCCAGCCCATCTTTCGGTGCTGCCCCAGGAGGATTCCAAGGTCTTCAGGGTATTCAAGGACTCCAAGGATCTCCTAGCTACGGAGGATCCCCAGCTTCTGCTGCTGCCTCCTCACCATCTGTTTCAAGCGGCTCCATCCGTGGCGCTGTTCCAAGTTACCAAACTCAAGGATTCACTGGGGGCCGCCCTCAACAAGGAAGCTACAGCTTTGACTACTAAGCTGCTAATAATACTCTCAGTTATTATGATCTTAAAGACCAACAAAGCTTCGTCTAGAACCACCGTGTCTACTACCTACTTAGGTCTGTCGTAGCATATCCCAATATATTTTACCCTTAGATTTTTTTACTATTTTTTACAAACTGTTCCCGAGAGTTTTAGTAAATTCTCTTGTTTTTTTGTTATTGTCCATGCGTTACTGCTATATACAGAGCCTTATATAATAATCAGTATTTTTTCCTAAGAAATGAACACTACATGCAGTACTCCTTCTCATTCCGTCCCCCATAAACAAGGAATGAAAAGTCCAATCCATTTTTAAACCCGACCACTGTGCACGCGTGTGTGTGTTAAATAAGAACGCAAAAATCTTACAACATTTTGCGCAACACATGCCAATACCACAGTTCAACAGAGCAACATGGCAAAAAGATATGTTAAAAAAATCTTTTTTCATACAAAATATAAGTCTAGTCCCTCAGGCGTGAAATCATTTGTAGTTTATTAAATTTTGCTACAAAGATCTTGTTACTGATATGATATGTGAGTACTACCCTTTATTTCTCATTGTAATAAAAAAAATATGAGCGCGTTTGTACGTGCTCGCATGAAATGAATTTAATTTCTTGATCATAACTTGTGAATGCATTTTAATTAATAGGCGCTGCTGCATAAAAATCACAGGATTATGTTTTTGGGAATTTTGCACTGCTTAAAAATTATTTTTTTGGCAAATCATACACGCATTATGATATATTATGATTGATCTGGTAATCATATAAGCAATAATAATTAACATACCAAACATAATCCATTTTGGAATTTTCTCCTCGTAAAAAACTTCATCGAAAGCAAAATTTGTTGGCAACAACTTGTTCATTCATTTCGTAGAAAAAGGATACGCAATAATACATTTGAAATCGAAAGTAAAATAAATCGTTACATTAAGAGGCAAAGAAATTTTAAAGCAAGAATTAAAAAAAAAACTTACCTGTTCGGCTTTTAAGGTGAGTTCAATAAAGATTTGTTGAAGTTTCTCGTTTACGAAATTAATACAAAATTGCTCAAAACCATTTTTCTCAAAGATTTCAAAACCGTAAATGTCCAAAATTCCGATCGTATGACCAATTGTTTCAATCACCATGGCAGAGTTGACTCGCTGGATAATTTGAATTTAAAAAAATGCATTTAAGAATTATTAGACACGTTTGGTTCTAGTTTTTTCGTAAAATACACCGGAACAATCGAATATACCGGAGTAGCGTAAGCTGATTCGACAATTTGGATATGATGCTCGTAATTTTCAACAATAAAAATGTTTTCAAAATTTCAAAACAAAATTCCGGTCGTATAACCTATTGTTTCAACCACCATGACAGAATTGACTCGCTGAATAATTAAAAAAATACATCTAAGAATTATATTAGACACGTTTGGTTCTAATTTTTTCATATAATAAACCGAAACAATCGAATATACCAAAGTAGCGTTTTCTGACATACTGTGTCTTTTGGAAATCATAGATATATGACAGTGATAAAGATAAAAGTTTTATTCTGCCACTCGGATTTGACAATTTGGATATCATATTCGTAATTTTTAACAATAAAAATGTTTTCAAAATTTAAAATGAAAATCTGATTTTCAATAGTAACATAGCCGATCAGATAACTACTTCAAAAGTTATAGCGCGAACGGACAGACGTACAAAATCGACAAAATTATAAAGCAGCTTACGCCACGTAATAACTTATTTACATGTTTTCACATTTTTCATCTTGATATTTTATTTTACCTGAACAAGAAAATCAAACAGCCTTGAATAGAGTGCTTTAGCGAGAGCATTTCTTGTAAACAAAGCTTGTTCAACGTTTAAGGTGACCTCAACCCTTTCCGTTTGTCGACCCCACTTGCCATCCATTACTCGACTAACCAATTTTGTCCCTAATGTTGCTGCGTCAATTTGCCAAATCGCTGCTGGATATTCAATGGCTGTAAATATATATAAAAGTGAGAGAAATTTACACAACAAAATGATTAGGTACTTTAGAAATGTTCACATAATTTGTCAACTGAGTTGTTGCGGTTTGAATAAAGCCAATTGTCTCAGTCAAAAATATCACAAAATCAAATTATTTTGCTTTTGTCACACTGTCTGTCACCAACCTTGATTATCTGCAATTTGGGCATAATTGCCTGACTCAACAAACTGCACATTGCCAAGATGAAGGATCCCGGCTACAATGCTGAAAATGTCACTCTGTTCCGCTTGACTCAACCCCATAACATTCATGGCTGAGATTTAAAAGGACAGAAAAAGAAGAAATTGTTGCTCAGATTAAGTTAGTCATTCCAATGGTGCATATAAATAAATTTTAATTTTAAAATAGCCACTAAATTTGAAGAAGAAGAATGTCACATACCTCTTAAAGTTTCTTGAAAGTCATGAGCATCGTTTGTTCCATCAACGTGGTAGCAATTACTGTGTCTCAAGTATTCAAAATAGTCTGGGGGCATCAGTGCGAATTGTGCTAAAATAAAAAATTCACGTGGAATTGAAACCAGGTACTTATTTTATGTACATTAATTATTTTAAAAATTGTTGATCAATGACTTGTAAAGATTCAATGGACAAATTTTTTTGTTAGACAAATTGACGTACTTAAATTCTATTAAACACCAAATTTAATAAAGTTTTATATGACAAGTTAATCGCTTACTTTTCATAGCTTCTGTAGCACCAGCACACAACTGATAAAAAATGTGAAAGCCCCGTTCCGCATTGTTCAAGCTAACCACACGACTTTTTTCAAGTAAAAAATTCGAAATTTTTCCTCCTGAAGGTTGTCCACCACTTCCAAACATGATTTCTACATATTTTCCCTATAAACAACGTCAATAAAATAAATGTTATTATCTCAATACTGCTACTCGTGAAACGATCGCACGCCTACACAGATCATATTCCGACATATAGTGTGTAGATCTTGTTCATCTTTGTTTTAGTGTAACATAACAGAAATACATGAATACAAATAATAATTATTATTAGTATTCCCAATGCCAATAACATACCAAATACATTAAGATTTTTTTAAATTAATTTTTGAACACATGATTACCTGATAATAGCACATTGATTTTCTAGATCAATCATCATATTTCTATACATATTATCCGCGACAGCGTAAATGTGCGGTCTGTTTTCATATTGTGCCTGAAAAGGTAAGAGTTTTTAAGAGAAATCATCAACATGAGACTAGTCCATCATAAATCACTCATTCCCTTTCCCTTCCATTACACTTCCATTAGTACTATGAGTAGACTTACAGCTCCCTGGTACATGTTTATCTCTTTCTCGGTAAAATACGGCATCTGCTTAAATGGATTGACACTGATGAGCACAGGCCCAATATAGGTCTACACAAAATACGAAAAAAAGAAAAAGAATTTTAATACTTGGATTAAAAATTTTCAGGTGAGTAGACTTGGTGGTACACGTTTGCAACCGCAAATGATTGTTTTGTTTTTAAATAAAACTTACAAATATCCAATCATCCATGAACCGCTTCTTCAGATTGTCGACAATGCTATCTTCATTAATTTTTGACAGTAGAACCATGTCATCCACACCAGACACCTTGATGTTCACCGCTGATTGCCAGTGGTACACCTGAGATTCAAAAGTATTTGAGTTAAAATTGTACAGTGTACACACAAAATCTCCAGCTACATTTCGAAAAAGGATCGTTGGAAAAGCACCCAAGTGCTGATCGGAAGCTTGAAAATGTTCCCATTCTTTTTGCTATTTACAAGATTACAAGCCAGCGTTTGGATTTAAACTGACCATTTTGGAACGTGAAAAAAAGTGTTACAGAAACACGCATATTTCCAAACCATTCATTTCATGACCATCGCATCATTCGTACCATTCGTATCAACTTAGAAACATTTCTGTTTCTGCTCATAATTTTTTGAAACAAAGCTATCATTGTTTTTGGAAAGTCATGTGTGGGCGAAGTGAAAATAAACATAAATAAACATAAATTCATTGCTGGTCAGTTTAAGCAAATTGAGCATAACAAACGAAGGAAAGTGAGCAAATTGGATCAAGTCCAGGTTTAATGAAAAAAAGTAGGTAATAATATTGGCGTGAACACTAACTTAATGTTACGCTGGCTGAGCATGTTATCTTGTCCATAAATCTATAATCTGCACTCAACACGCATGCAATATTGATTGTATGTATAAGCAAGCTCATGTATGTGTGTATCATGCCTTTTATTTTTAGCATGCATTTTTCCTTGTACATTTCTCTGGCAAATATTCGGGGATTTCGGGAATAAAAAAACTTTCATTTTGCCTCTTCCTCTTTTATTTATATTTTTTTCCTTATGTA
>JAHZNC010003756.1:0-47401 GCA_027744095.1 Zhuqinia jingwanae | reverse complement strand
TTTATTAAGTAGCAAAGCTTGCTTTAGCTACTTTATAAAATGCTCCGTTCCGTACGTACGTACGTACGTACGTACGTAACTTTTCAACAAAAATCCTTATATCTCTTACATGGTTAAGCCAATTCACATGAAACTCGGTATGTTAGGGTAACTTCATGCGCTGATTGCGAATATGATAACTATTTTTGCACGGTGGCGCCCTAATTTGCAAAATATGTGCAAAAACGTTTTATTGCATAAATCGATGTAGCTTGATGAGTTGATTACAAATATGCAAATTATTTTTGGCTAGGTGGCGCCCTAATTCGCAAAAAATGTGCAAATTTTTTTATTGCATAAATCGATGTAACTCAAAGAGATGATTACAAATGTGATAATTATTTTTGCAAGTTGGCGCCCTAATTCGCAAAAAATTTGCAAACATTTTTTATTGCATAAATCGATGTAACTCGAAGAGTTTATTACAAATATGATAATTATTTTTGGCTAGGTGACGCCCTAATTCGCAAAAAATGTGCAAAATTTTTTGTTGCATAAATCGATGTAGCTTTATGAGTTGGTAAAAAATGTGATATTTTTTTTTGCAAGGTTGCGCCCTAATTCTTAAAAAGTGTGCATTTTTCATTGCATAAATCGATATAACTCTTCGAGATATATCCCCCTTTATGCTTGTATGCAACCATAAAAGGGGATAATAGTGGATATTGGAGGTTCAAAATTAATTTGATGTGTAAAGTGTATATTAGTTTTTCCATAATTAATTTGATATCTACAGTTTATATTGGGGAGTCATTATTAATTAATTAAAATGTACTGGTGTAAAATTACATCTGGATGTCATGTTTGAATACAAATTGACTTTATTTTTAAATAGGTGATGAGTAATAATTGTAAAAAATATATGAAAACATTGAAATAACGGAATTTTATAAAAGATTAACGCTTAGCGATACGAACAAAGGAGAAAACGTACCCAATAATTTGTAACTACTCAAACACAGAAAGTCTATCTTCTTAAATTTAAATTGGCCACACAGCACAGATAGGTTTGTGATCACTGTAATAGCTTTCATAAAACCAAGATTGTACGCCATCAGAGTTTGAAAAGCAAACATCAATATGTGAAGACGTATCGGTTGAAATATCACTCAAACAAATTTTAGAATAATACCCCAAAGCTTCTAAATTACATCGAAGTTCATCACCTTGTCTTTTATGCAAATCGATGTTCATATCACCAACAATGATACCATTTCCAATCACTTGCTTGACGATATCCATGAGTGACTTCATAAACTCTTGAACGGGATATTTTGGTGACTTGTATACTGACATCACGGTCATCTCTCTAATCTTCCATTTAAAGCATAAGAAGTGGCTGCCAGAATCTCGTTTCGTGAAAAATTGTATTTCAGTCGTTTCATTTCCTATAATTAAGTAAAATAAATTTAAAACGGAATATAAAATGTAATAAATGTAAAAATGTGTAAAACCGATGAAACTCATGCACTATTCTTACCTGGTTTACACAGTGCAATAATACCTTCCGAATTTGGGTTTCTGCTCGATCCCCCAGACGGACTGTGATGAAAAAGTTTAAATTCCGGCATGTGGATTTGAAAAGAAGGGTACGTCTTTGGTTCGAGAAAAACTACGAAATCACTCGCCATTGCGCATTGATCCGCTCGCACGTCTTGAAAGTGCTTTGTAAACGATCTTATGTTGTGGCAATACAGTTTTTGATACCGCACTCCATAGTCTTGTAGAAAATTCATTGAAAACGGAAAATCAATGCTGCGAAGTCTTGACATCTCAATTGTTACCGGGTCGTTGTCTGGAGGCTTGTTTGGAGGCTTAAACTCACCGTCGATGAACAGTCCTGCAAGAGATGTAGCCCTTGACGCTCCAACATATTTAAGTTCACGCGATAACTCCATATTTCTCCTGCCAGTGGACAAAGATCTCACAGATAAGACTACACGTGGAATTGAATCACCTTGTGCTTTGTTAATTGTTCGACCATTTGCCGCTACTAAAGGTATCTGTTCTCGTACAATTTCCAGACCCTTACGACGTCCACGCTTGTTCAATCGCTTGGTAATCCTCTCGATAGGTGTCCAACGCAATGGAATACCTCGCCTTTCTTGCTCCGCTTTGGAAGTTTGACGTTTAATAGATCCAATTAATGGCTGCCGAAAATCTAACCAAGCTCTATATGGCACCATATCTCCCTTGACGTTCCGTTTCTTATCAATTTGCTCAAGCTTTCCTGTTGTACCGTTGAAAAGTCCATCTGGTACATCAATATTTGTCGAGACAAAATATTCAGCGTTTGTTTGGAGATAAGTTGAATATGGTAACCCATCAGATTGTTGCCTGTTTAGAAGGCGGGCTTCTTCAAGTAAAGCATCTTTTTCAACTTTAGTTCCAGTGCCTGTAAATTAAAATCAAGATATTTTGAAAATTCAATAAATCTAAAACCGGACCAAGATTTCATTTCTTAAACTTCTTTCTACTGCCAGCTTACCCTGAATTCTGTCGTACGCATTTGAGACACATCCAAACTTATTCACAAGTTGTAACTTCTCGTGAACTTGTCTATTGTGCTCTTCACATTGTTTGTTCGTCCAAAACAACCAAATACAATCATCTGGCGGAATGTTGGTCTCGGATATTTCCCGTGACTTAATTAGAGATACGTCGTCATCATCCATAGATCCTTCTGCCATATTGTTGAGTGCCTTACAAAAAGCAAAATCGCCCTTCTGCCTCATAATCTCATCGAGTTCATATAGATGAAACTTTTGCCACAAGTAATTTCCAACGCACTGAGTTAGTGGTATATGCCTTGATGATGGAAGCTTGAAAACTAAACTTCCCCCAACAGGTGGAAGCTGACGAAGATGTCCAACCACTAAAACAGATTTTCCTCCAAAGTCCTCATCACTTGCAAAAATCTGCCGCATCCGTTGGTCAATTTGGTACAATTGGCTTGAGCTTACCATAGAAATTTCGTCGATGATAAATAGCTTGACCTTTTGTAACCTGTTGCGTAGTGTGCTTACCGTACTATCATCAAGATCGGTTAATCTTTCGGCGTACTGAGTCGGCGGAAGTCGGAAAGTACAATGAAGTGTGGTTCCAAAAACATTAAACGCGGCTTTCCCAGTGGGCGCCGATACAACAACACAAAGTTGATCCGGATTTTCACTTACGGTATGTTTCATGTTATATAAGAGAAAAGACTGGACTATGGCATATATAGCGTGACTTTTCCCTACACCAGCTCCACCACTTAGAAACAAGTAAAATGGCAATCGATCGGTTTTGAAGCATTTCAAAACGTGATAAACAAAGCGTCTTTGCCTATTATTTAATGTGCGCATAAGGTTGTCATATTCTACTGATGATATCATTTTGGGTGGAAGGAAGTAATCATGTTTTATGTTTTGTTTTTGTGATGTCTCAATGCCAAATTGCTCTTCCACTGAGTAGTCCTCATCTTCTGCTAGGGCGTTTTCATTTTCGGCTACATAATTTTCCGACTCATCGTCTTCTTGTATGCTACTAATTATATCATCAAAATTTTCAAGTTCACGAGAGAAATAATATGGCTTAGAATTTGTCAAGATCAAATCCAATTTCTCTTTTCCCACTATAGTTGAGTTGATGTTTATCAACTCTTCCTCCTCATTGCGCCATGGTACAAATAGCATTAGCTGTTCTCTCCAATAATTATCTTCATCTTGATGCTTGCCAAAGTTTCTAAATCTTAAAATCTTTCGTTTCTTTCTCTTCCGCATTTTTTTGGTAGCAATGCTTGACTCTAAGGGAGCAATTAAACAGCAAAACTCAAAATCAACATAAAATACGGTATTTCAAAACATCAACATTAAAAACGTATCCCTTATAAATGTACCTTCTGTTTCAGACCTTTCGCAGTCGGGTACTTCAGCTTCTTCCATCACGCTTAGACTTTTTGCAGGTGTTTTGCGTACAAAGTCATACACCGTTGAAAAGTCTGCTAGGCATAAATTTTCCATATCTGGCTCCCGTTTTGCATAATGATGTAAAATTCCTTTTGCAACCACATCTTCTGAGGAGTCCTCCAGACTTTCCAACTCTAACTTCGATTTTAAGATGCCTACTCGATTTTCTGGAAGTGACGTGTTAACAAAAATTTCCGACCTGCTGCACATCGTGTTTGAAATTTGAAGCTGAAATGCCACTGATTCTTGTGCAGATATTTCGGAACCATTAACAAGCACGTTAGCTATCCTCTTTAGTTTTTCCTGGACCGTAACATTTCCCCTTTTTGCTTCATTTACTGCCGTTTGTAGGAGGCGTGACACTCCACCTTCTTGCTTCATTATGTAACCGACACAATATTTTGCGCATGCGTAGGTATCAAGCACAAATTGAAAGTCAATATTAGCTCCCCACGCTTCTAGAAGCTTAACGTTATAAGGATTGACAAAAATAGCATTCGTCTTGCGTTTATAGAACACTGTTGGTCTGTTAATTGAAGATCGAATGCAGAGTAAGTAATTTTCGTATGACATGTTGACAGTTTCAAGAAAATCATTAAACGGGACGTCTTCTTTATATGACCTTCCCATCTCATTAAGTTTTGTTTTTAAATTTGTAAACAAAGCTGCTACCTTATTTTTCTTTCGTTCGTCAAAATCTGCAAAATAAAGTTAAAAAAATTGTAGGGATACTATACCACGAGAAAAAAATAAACAAATACAAAAATAGAATATTTTGTAACCTTTTTCCAAAGGTGTCAGTATTTTAGTCTCAGGCAGCGGTGGCTTAGGAAATGAGAACCTACATTTTTGACCTCTTTTATAACAAGTTTGGGAATGGTTATGGATTTGATAACCGATGAGACTGTCAACAGTAGGATTGTCCTCACAATTTCGTTGCGTTGTTATGTATTGGTCGATGAATTCTGCGCATTGTTTTTCGGACTCCACCTCGCCTTCAACATAAGTCGGCGAGTTTTCCAGCCAGTAAAGTCCATGGGAATGTGGAGAACCTCGAAGCTGGAATTCCATCCGTGTAAAATAATCTACCAATTTGTATGGATTAAATATCCCTCCTTCCTTTTTAAACAAGACGTTTAGCAGCGCGCGAAATCGGTGATCAAAATTCCTCATACAGGTAACGGGGTCTGATCGAATAAGGTGCACTTTCTCGTCATAAGACAGTTTTTCTGCCTCCTCTTTTGATATTATCTTGCCGTGCACTACTTTCATTAGCGTTACTAACAATTCAACCCACTTTGTTTCAGCTGCACTCAAAGTGATAAAAAATGTAGCCTTCCCTTGCTGTCTCACCATCGCAATCGCTTTCTTTTTCTGATTCATCCAATATGTTGGGGTTGAGCGTATTTGCTTGAAAACCGCATAACCTTCGTCACGAAACAGTAAGTCTTTCAAGAATTCTTTTGTTCGTAACTGACTAGCTGTGACTTTTTTATCGCCAACTTTTTTCCGGAGACAAATTTGCACAGCATTTCTGACTTTTTCGTTGAATGATTTTTTAAATGTATAAAAATGCTTGCGGCAAGCTCTTCTATCATAACGTCGAAGCTCAGATTTAGCGATGTCCGTATATGTCACTTTTAATTTTTCTTTAAACTTTCGCGCAATTCCACAATGAACAGTTGGCCAAGAAAGTTCTTCCGCATATTGGTCAGAGAAAAGTGACATGGGTTGTTTCCCTTCTCCAGGCGCAATCATAACCCCAAGTGCATCTGTGTTCGCATCCATAAAAAACAAAGTTTCATCAGCACCCATGCTCTGCGATTCTGAGTATTCTTCGAAAATTGACTCTGAAAACAGATAAATTTCACTTCTAACATAGATGCATATTTGTAGCATAGCGAAACAAGAAGTCATTTACCGATCGGGGGATCCTGAGGATCTGTTTGAGCTCTCTGACTTGCACTGTGTACAATTGGAAAATTCTCAGGTGGATATTCTGGAGGATCTGGATCGTCAGGATTAGTTTCAAAATCCAATATTTGGTCTGTGGATATTTAGAAGTATGTTTGTATTACTGGTCAACCCGTAATCATATGAAATCAACACTACATATATTATATCATTCAAACAATACCTTCGTTGCACGGATACCAATCTTCCGAAAGTTGTATTCCTGCATTTTTGTAAAGAGGTGTACTAACAAGGTATTGCGCCGCTTTCATTACTTTATGAGGTCGAATTGTTTCATACATGTAAGGGTTTTTGTATCCCATACGACGCATCAGCTTTACTTGGATGGTTGAGGTGTCGTCAAATCGTCTGGGGATAACGTTGTTTGGCAAAACCTTTGCACAGATGTCCAAGTCGTTCTCCACATTGACGACATTTCCTTTCATTGTTAGTTGGCCTACGAGTCCCGTTGCTCTAATTTGCATAAATGGTAGCCTTGCCGCTACTAGGCGTTCCTCCAGAGGCGACAAGCACTGAAAGTTGTTAAATTAAACGTTAAAATTTCTTCTCGTGTGTAAAGCTTATCTATAAACTTTGTGCCATGATGTTGCCCATTAACGACATGTTGCCTGAAATTTATATAGTTTTGTGTAGTATATAATCACCTTGAGTTCCTCGGGTATTTCCGGAAATGCAAAACCATTCGAGAGGCATAACTTTGGAATCCTTTTTCTATTAATAGTTGCCTTACATGTTCCGCATAGGCGATGTGTGTTCTGATGTACACTTAGAATTTGTTCTATTTTTTCTTTGGTCCAACCTTTCTCTAGCAAATCTTCTTCCGAAATTTCTGTTGTGTCTGGTTTGTACCAGAGTCCTCCACAACAAGAACAAATAAATTCCGGTGACATTTTAATTTTATTTGAGTACGTTTGGAGAAGTTTTTGATAGTTAGTATAGAGTTCTTTTGAATGCCGTCGTTTTCGTCCTTTGTCATATTCTTGCGCAATGCTACGTACCAACGGATTTTTTCGGGATTTTCGTTGGCTTAATTTTCGGGTAAATCTCTGACGCTCAATAACTACGGGATTTTGTCGGGAAATTCTTTGCGCTGCAGTTCTTGTCACTCGCTGATTCTGGGCAACTTCGGGATTTAGTCGAGAGATTCTCTGAGCTGCAGTTCTTGTCACTCGCTGATTCTGGGCAACTTCCGGATTTAGTCGAGAGATTCTTTGGGCTGCAGCTCTCGTCACTCGCTGATTCTGGACCACATTTGGATTGAGTCGAGAAATTCTTTGGGCTGCAGCTCTCGTCACTCGCTGATTCTGAACAACTTCTGGATTCATTCGAGAGATTCGTTGGGCTGCAGTTCTCGTCACTCGCTGATTCTGGGCAACTTCGGGATTTAGTCGAGAGATTCTTTGGGCTGCAGCTCTCGTCACTCGCTGATTCTGAACAACTTCTGGATTCGTTCGAGACATTCGTTGGGCTGCAGTTCTCGTCACTCGTTGTTTCTGGGCAACTTCTGGATTGGTTCGAGAAATTCTTTGGGCTGTAGCTCTAGAAATTCGTTCTCTTTCTCGTATTTCTGGACGTGCGCGATATTTTTGCATGTATATGCGTCGTTTTTCTCGCTTTTCCTCCATAATTTCTTTAGAGCATTCACTTTGATCCATTTTCCAGAGGTTAAATTGAAGATTTAGCTATGATTTAATTATTTCGAATACATTAAAACAATGTGATAACTGAAAGGCAGATCTTATCTAAACTTCCTTGAATAGTTGTGAATTTATCTGGTTACTTTTTACGTCAAAATTAGGACGTAAAAATTAAGTATAAGTATTTAAATGTATTTTCTCAACACACATAAGCACAATTGTTTTTCTCGCAAACTACATGTAATTTTATGCATACCATAGCGTAAGCATGGACGTTGTGGAGAAAGTAAAGACTTTGCATAACCACAATAATCGAATTTTCCCGCTTTGAGTATGACTTTGCACGATCGAGTGTGATTATATACAGCACAAAATTCGCGCTGAATCTTCACTGCAACGGCACTACACTTTTATATCCATAACACCTGATTCTTTTGACTGTGTTCGTACCTATCAGCTTTTATGTTTACATTATCATACCACTGAAGTTCATATCTTGACTGTTTGACGATCACGCGCAATTGTTGTATATGTTAACAATATTTTTTTTAAATTTATTAACTGTCCGTAATTCGTGATTAAAACTAAGTTGGTATTCAAACCTTGATTATTACCTGTTCGATAAAATGTCATCTGAGGACGAAATGGAAATCGATTTTGAAGAGAAGCCTCATACATTAAAACGTTCCTCTTCTCGTAAGTATCAATGTAAATGTGTTTAACTTTTAAACTGTATATGTTAAATGCAAGTGTGAATTACTATAATATTAAAATATATATAATAAAGAGCTCTCCGATGCATCATCACAATCTTCAGAAAGTGCTGGACCATCTAATTTGAGCCCTGTGTCAACTCCAAGGAAATCATCTTTTGGTAGCCAGTTCTGGCAAAATTCTTCAAAGAGGCAGAAGATTGATTTTCAAGACATGGGGACTGGAAATATGATTTTGATAAAGGATTTAGATCTTGGAATGGGGTATTGTTATAATTCTTTATTTCACTACACATAAATAATAAATAAATTGGAGAATAAGTTTTGATATTGTTTCGAACGTCACAGCAAAACTCATGCGTTGCAGGTGAAGGTTTCATTTCTCTCTGAAATCAAGACAACCAAGTCAGGAGCGGTTTTTGTTTTTCACGGTTTTGATTCAACTGGGGATATCTCGTTCGTGACATATGGCAAGAAAGCCCAAGAGCTTAGTAGTGTAATTATGGTGTGACAACATCTCAGTCAATATGTTTTTGAAGTATGTCAAATATTAATATTCTTTCATTCATAATATTTAACAATGCCATTTTTTTAGAGCAACAATATGTATGAAATCGGACCTTTTACCGTGAAACCAGTTAAAGAACGATTTCCAACTGGCACATCCTGTCCTCTTGAAGTCACAATCAACCACGATTCGGATGTAAAACCTATCGAAATGTTGGATAAAATCTCCAACTTTGAGTTTGAATTTGAACCATTAAATGTAGCAAAGAAAAGTGTTCAAGGTTCACGAAAAGGTATTTAATACCAAACATGCAAACATTCCTTAGATGCATGTTTGTTAACATTTTTATTGATTTTAGACGTCATTGGAATTTTAATTGGGGACCAAGGAACTAATTCCACGGGTGGAAAGTTGTACAGAAGACTTGCAATAACTGATATTTCAAAGACAATTATATCAGTTACATTGTGGGGTGAGCAAGCAAGCACTTTTAAGAGTGTTCCTTTTTCCTGCATCGCCGTCAGACGACCGTTTTACTCTCAGTTTAATGGAGAAATATCGATTTCAGTCGGTTTTGACAGCCTCATTTGGGTAAGATACGAACATGGATTAATTTTAAATAATAATTGAATAGGTTAAAGCAATGCAGATGCCAACACATTATTTGTTAAAGGTTGAACCTGACATCCAATTCGCTCTGTCACTGAAAGATTGGTTTTTGGAACAGAAGGATTCAGGAGAATTCACCATGGATTTTTTGACCGAATGAACTAAGGAAGTAAAGAACTAAGGAATGGAGTTTTGTCTAGCATTTTCAAAAAGTGCTTTACACAGTTATTAATATAACTAATGTACTTGTAATTTGTTAGAATGTGGGTGATGTGCCCATATTCAATTTGAAAATAGTTTGTACTTAACCTTACTTGGGTACTCTTAAATTTCATTAGCGTAAGATTTTTGTTAAATTTCAGTGGTCCGTTCACCACAAGTAAACCTATCTAAAGCACTGAAAAGCCTAGAACTAGTACGCCATTTAAATGTTAAAATACTACATTTAGTTCAATAAAAGTGATTTCAATATAGCGTGATTTTGATAGCTACACTGTTTAATATATGATAATTAAAAACGTCACATTTACATTATTTCGTTTTAAAGGTTTTTAAGAAAAACATTAATCGACACAGTCGACCATCGAACAACAAATAAACAACCTTAAAACATGCAAATACAATCATAATGTTCTATATGGTTCATATTCAGAATCTTTGAGAGATTTTGGGGCCATCTTGGAGCAATATCTAAAGTAATTTGGAAACCCTTTTGTAGCTATTTGGTAACCATTTTGTAGCCATAAAACTAAATAATTCTTTAGGATTGACTTAACAATTCAAAAGTTGCTTTGCTACTTATTTACCCCGTTTAAACGGTTTATTATTTTTTTAAAGTAGCATACTATACTATATATTACTTTGCCTATGGCCTACTATTTCGAATACGGGCGGAAAGGTATGTATTTACTTCCGCAGTCCGTCTATCTTCGATAACGTATGCTTGCTTATGAAAAAATACGCAATTTTGTGTTTTTACGGTAAAGTAATATTATAGTTTTAAACCACAACTATTACCATAACAGTGAAATGGGTACAAATAGCACTGTTGACTATTTAGATCAATAAGCATCTGGAACATTTATCTTCTGGGATTCTGGATAGAAGTGAAAAAAACTGGAATTTTTGTTTAAAGAGAAATGTGAAATCAATTTTAAATTAAATGACAACTGGAACTAAAGTCGTGGTTGAATATTATGTGAAGTAAGTATATTTCAACATATAGTTTGAAATTCAAACTTTGAATTGTTTATTATTTACACAAATATAAGATTATGAATATGATGTGCCTTATGTATTATATATTAAGAACAAAGTGTTATGATTGTGTCTTGTGACAAAGATTTTATTTGATACCCAACTATCTTGCTTCTCTCTGTCTGCAAGTTTTCCGTTATATGAATAGTGTAAATAATGTTTAATTTCAACTGAGTAAATACAGGCATTAATTATAGAATAAAACGGAGATAATGCAGAGAGCCGATAATATTATTACGGCTTATATGATAGCAAATATGGAGTACAAAGTACAAAAGTACAAATCATGTTATAAAATTATGCGTGATGTATGGGAAAATGTGATGCTTAAAATGGTAAAAAGCTATGCTATAGTATATCCTGCATTTTGCAACTTGCAACGTTGCATTTACACATAATATAATTCAACGTTTTTTTCGTTGAGCTGCAGCATAACTCAGGTGGTGGTAGCCAGGCATAACATAACTATAAAGAAACTACTGAGCGCCTTATGTATGTCATTAATTTCTATTTCAACTGAAGCCACTTTGACTTGACCAGCTTTGTTTGCAAAGACTTTGAGTCACTTCGGAATATAGTAGCAAGTAGCAAGCACACACACACACACACACTATTACTATATAACGCCGACGACGACGACGCTGTTTTACTGTTTAACAGCAACCAACAATATAACAGCCTACTAAACACACAAAGAAAATTGGTTTGATGTTGAGAGAAGCGTGTAAGAAGCAGTGAAGCAGAGCAAGTCTGTCATTGTCATCTTCTCATACATTATGTATACCTGTCTTTTTAAGCCATATAACATCGTTTTATATAGTCTGAAAGTCTGAATTGAATGAGTCAAAGTCAAATGAACCAACTGATTTGTCAATAATAAATGTAAAAATAACACGAATAAAAATCGTTTTTAGAGAGAGAGAGAAAAAAAAGGTTGGCAGAAACATTTTTCATGAATGAAACCATCACCATCATCATCATACGATGCAATATAATAAATAACAATGCATCTACAAAATGATGAAGGGTTTTCATGCGTGTGTGTTGTAGTTTTCCTCTTTTTTTTGAAGCATTTCTGTACAAATAGGGTTGTTGTTAAACTGCATAATATATAGAATATAGACCATATATAGAGGAATAAAAATATGGTGACGTAAAATAAAACCTTTTTAACGGTTTAGGGAAGGACTACTATTCAGAGAGATTAATAATAATAATGATATATGTTATTTATGATTCTTTGTCTAACTAATTAACGCCTTTTGGCTGAGTTCACTTTTGTAAGGTTATATTAATGACAACAAAGAAGGATTCTAATAATGTGTGAAGTTTTTGTACAAAATTGGTTAAAGTTGTAAAGGAGAAAAGAATACGAAAGGATGGACGGACAGACTGATCCATTCCGACAATATTAAAGGGTTTACAAACACTTTTTTTTGTTATGTTATGTGCAGCCAAAAGGAAGCTTACCCACCCACAACATGCATAGCACCGAAAAGTTTCTCTCTGTCTATATAGTACTCTGTACATATTATATCTATATGGTTGACTGCACAATATGCATGCAATGCAAACATACATACATACATCCGTAATATGTACATACATACATATATATATTCCTCGTATAAGACATAATACTAAAAACCAAAAGGGTTAAGGGATGAGGAAAAGCACTAAACAGTTAGTTGTTTTATTAATTTTTACCTAGGTATGGAAAAGCCAAGTCTAAAGTCTGAAACGAGAAAAGGAAAAAGGGATACTCCACACAACCAAACAATGAAGTTCACATGCTGCTGCACACCTAAAAAAAAAACTTTCCTCAATGCCTTCTTCAACTCAGCAAGCATGTCAGTATCAGTATATATCGTCGTCGTCGTCGTAATAATAATAGAATTATATAAGACAACAAAGGATATATTATAGAGGGTATACCACCACAGATTATTAGACTCCATTCTCCATATATTCATAATAATAATATATATACATACATACATGCATACTTTATATATGAAATTCCATGAAAATCATATTTTGCAATATAATAATAATGTTGTTTTGCTGTGCTTTGCAGCAGCAGCAGTATGTATACATGCACCATCCATATATGTACATGTCACTTTACCCTCAAAAGAATGACTTGTAGTTATGCAGCCACAGAGTCAGCCAGAAAGGAGCGAGCAGGTATTCATGTATCAAAATACGAGCAGCTGAAACTAAAAACCCTTTTTTTGTGTTGCTTGCTCTCTCTGTGGCTCACAGGCTCAGCAGATACTACTACTTTTTAGCTTAACAACAAATCCGGAAAGTGTGAAAAACATCACTAATCACTCTTTTCCCTTGTTTCGTACTCATATTGGAGTGGAGTCGCTCCGAGTGAAGGTGGATAAAGCATAAAACGCTGCTGCTGATATTTTTTTGTTTGTTTGTTGTGTCCGTCATCATTGTATTGGAGAGAGAGAGAGAGAGAGAAATAGAGGAAGTTGGCGTAATTATAATGGATGTCGCCTTTTACAATTGGAGTAGCACCAACGTTGTGCACAATTATTTTTAATCTTGTTTTGTGGGGTGTGAAGGGGAGCGTTTGAGTTTTTATTTGACAAAACAAAGTTTTAACGTATTAAACGGTGGTGGTGATGTTGTATGGTTTTGTGATACAAATATTGCGGGTTTACTTATTATTATTATGTTTTTAATGGTAAGACCTCATTAGGTTTTAAATTCTTTTATTCCATTTCCATGAAAGCTAGGAGAGTGTACATACTTGTTATCAGTCAGCAGAACCACTGTCAACACAACGTAACAGTTGTTGTTTTTTTTTAGCGAGAACATCATTCCATTAGCAAGCACTTGAAAGGGAAAATCAAGGTTGCGGTTTGCTATCAATGTTATCTTTAATGTAGACTTTTTATCTGGCTTCAGTGTGAGCTGAAATTTTTTTTGTGCCAATCATGTGCCTGTTTGCATGGGCACGTTTTTAACAAGTGGTTTCGATGAAGGATTTATTATTTTTGGATAAAATATAAGCTATCTTTATCCTTTATCTGTCGCAACCAACGCCAGTATGTTGTTTCGACAGCATTGATTATAAAAGTCTTAATAATGATTACTGGATTATTATTTAATTTATTTAAATGATTCATTGCTATTTGTTATATTTTTGGCATTTTTGTTTGTATGGTTTTTGTTTAAGAACAGGTGGATGTTTTAGTGGAGTAAAGAATGGTGCTACTATTTCTTCAGCAATTGGAAAATACTATCACTACGATAACAAAGCCACTAGCTTTCAAACAATTCGATGAATTTTGGACATAGTCAATGTTGCATACACCGGAAGATTTCAACAGTGACTACCGCTAAACATAAACTTACCTGGATAATCTTCCTGTGGAATTATAGAAATATTACAAACGTACCTTAAAAAAATATTCGTCGTGTATTTTTAACTAAGCAATTAAAGTACTTATTTAGGTATTACTACTCGTAGCCGATAAACTACCTCTTAATGAATGTGTTGTTCCATTGTGAAGCATCAACATTAAGAGGAAAATATTCCGGTGTCTTCCACACAACGTTGAATAATTTTTGACATTAATTTGGGAGATCACCTGAGAAGGAAGAAGGAAAGAAGTTTCACTGCGTCTAGTCACGCTGCAAATTAGATAGCTTTTACGAAGATGAGATGATCAAGCGACTCCAGCAATTGGGCTACTACTACTACGACAGCAGTAAATAAAGAACAAGATTTTCAATTTCAGATGTCTATGCATTCGTTCATTTTTACAACGGAGTTTGCCACACTACACCGTCTAGCACTATGAGGTAAGCAGGTTCGGCTAAGAGGAGGTTTTATAATTCAATTAACGAATTTCGTTAATTGTATTTGCTATGCAAGTCGCATTCTTTCTTTTTTGATAGTTCTGTCATTTCATATCGTGAGTAATAATGTGATTTTATTCATTGTTCCTTTGTCATATCAGTTTCATGTGGGCACTATGTACATTCCTTTTGGGGGTGATAGCCGGAGTGTGTCTTGTCGCAGCCGGAGCGTGGTATATGCTGAGCTATTTTTTCCATGACCCGGGTAAAACATCTCCAGAGAGCAGAGAACCGGAGCAGCCTACATCAGCAACATTTCAGCTTCCACCGGTATGAATACAATTTCTTGTACAGATAGTATAAAAATTAGGTATACATGTATATACAAACATGGAATGAGTTTCAGTAACAATGTAAAATTTTAATTCATGACAGGTGCTCCTTACAAAAATAAGCGATGAGTCTTGCAAGTCAAAAGAAAGTTGCTGGGCTTTTAATTTTGTATTATACTTCTTATTTCGGGAGTTGCGTAACTCCGAAGCGATAAGGAGATGGATTCTGAGAAAACTGTCCTTGGAATTCGAGGAGCTACTCGCAACGTCTGTTTTGGGAAAATTCTTTTCTAGCATCGTAGTAAGAAAAAAACTGTAAAAATAAAAAGCTTTAAGGTTTGCCAGTGAACTTTGAACTTTAGCCAAATGACTATATGTCTTTATCATTTTTAAATGATTACAGGTACAAAATATTGATGTAGGCCAGAACTTTCCTATTATTAACTGGATTAAAACATCCAAAGTGGAGTTACATCCTGTTTTCAGAAATATATCAACTTTGGACATTTTAGTCGATCTTGATTATGCTGGAGGATTCCAATTTTCAATCCAAGCAGAAACTCATTTGAAGCATTCTGCTTTCCTTTCTGTGAGATGTAAGGTTCAACGAATTTACTCCAGTTTGGAACTTTTTAAAAATGTGACTTGTAAATTTTTGCACTTATGATTTTAGTTAATGGAGTAAAAGGTCAAGCCCGACTTCAATTCACTACAGAGCCCTACGCACATTGGTCTTTTAGTTTTGTAGAAAATCCCGATATCGACATATCTGTTGTATCACAGCTCTATGGGAAAAGTTTTAATCAAGTAACTACAGTCATATCAAATCAGGTATTATTATTACAGATATACATACATTACAGCGTTTTGAGTCGCAAGGTTAAAGCAGTAGTGAGGTAATATAAGAGTATATTTATTATAAGAAATATATTGTCTTTTTTGATTTTTTTGCGAACAAAGCTTAAGCGGTCCGTAAGGAAGAAACACACGCTACCCATGTTTAAAATAAGGTACAAACCATTTTTTAGTCGAATCGAGCACATCATTCCCGCATTGGTTCCGAATGCAGCCCCTAGGTATGTTATTTTTATTTAATATTTGCTTATTAAAATGAAAGTAAAAGTTTCTTGGCAAGGTTTTGCTATGAAAAGTCGGTGTGAACGTGTAGGTTACATTGTAGTTTCCCACCTCATTTTCTAGGGTAGAAGCCAAGGGATCTCTTACTGTTACCTTAGTTGAGTGTCGAGGCTTGATGAATAGTATTTTATTAGGAAACATGTATGCAACTCTCGGTGTGGGTAAGTGTAACTAGAAACTTTGGCCTAAAATGCAACAAAAACAAACTGAATTATAAGCACTGATTAAAACTTGTATTTTTTTTTACATTATATTACTTTTCAGGTGATCTTGATTGGATTGCAGCGTATTCCGATGAATTCGGCTCAAATTATATTATTAGAGATATTGTATACATAAAGACTGCAAAGAGAGAAGTCAATTTGGATTTTACTTTAGCGATGTAAGTTTAACGTTTAGCACACTAATAATTTCAATTCTTTAAAGGCAAAAATGTTACACATTACTTCATTTTAAAATAAGGGCAAACGAAACAGTCATTGTGGAGTCCTTGAATTCAAACGTGGCCACGTCCTCCTTCCGTTTCATAAGTTTAGAGCCGGGTGATGAAATACTTGCTGTAGACGGAAAGAAAGTCACCAGTATTAAGCAGTGTATTAAAAACTTCAAAAATAGTGCATCCATGAAAGTTATATGGAGAGTTAAGAGGAGATGTGCATCATCTCTTACACCAAGTAAGATGGATCCTTGGCCAGAGGAAACAGTTTCTGAGGCATCGCCATCCAGTGCGACTACACCTTCTTTCGACGTGTCTAGCAGAAATAGCAAGAGCTACAGCGAATTGACTGTCTTGAGCAGCTCGTCAAATAATACACCTTGTCACAGCCGTAGGAGCTCCATGGTTAAGGAACTAACTTCAACTTCTCCCAATGATGACAGTGTCTCACTTGGGGATATGCATGTGAATGAGAGGAGAACGAGTTTTCCTCTGCGGAATTTTTATTCTGAAACATCATTTCCAAATATTATGAAGTCAGCAGATTTGCCATGTTGCAAAGTACGATTATAAAATATGTCAAATTTACCTTTTTTTTAAGTAATACACATGAGTTTACCATATTGTTATTTTGCATTGTTTCAGGATCCCATTTTTATGGAATCGTTCAACATAGATATTGAGGACTCAAACAGGTACTTAAATATCTCGTTGTGGAGTGCAAAAGTAAATGGTGCTGCACCTGGCAGTCCGAATTCAAGTCCAACAAGCACTCCAACCAAAAAATCAAGGGTAAAGAAAAGAAGCTCATAATTGTAACAAACATACCTCCATAATTTCCAATTATAGCTCATGTAATTTTTTTTTGTAATTTATGATAACTCCAGGGGTGTGATCTGGATCTGATTACTTTCAATGGAAACAGAGTGGTTGGTACGCTTTCCATTCCACTGAGCGATGTGGTTGCCGAATGTGGAACGACCGGCATGGGATATTTTGTAAAAGACTATTACTTGTCTTCTCCCGATGGAGGAGCCATAGACGCGTAAGAAACTTCCAATATTATCCATTTTATTATAACAAGTGAAGTCTATTAAGTAAACTCTTCTCAATTTATTGCAGTAAACACCATCAAATTTCCGAATACTCAGGATTTGAGCCACACATGTGTTACGGAAAAGTTTCTTTATCATTCCTCTTCAAGGTTAAAGAGGATGTGTCAAAGAGAAAAGATTCCGCTGACTCTTGTTCTTCTGGTTCAGCTATACCTCACATAGAAATTGGAGAGGAGGCACTTGCCATGCCCACCTCTACCAATAATTTAAGCCCAACAGAAGACCCTCAATCGCATCAGTTCATCCGCACGCATTTCCGAAGTGCCACGGTTTGCGACTATTGTAATAAGAAGGTAATGATGAAACAAGCTGACGAAAAAATTGGTTACAAATATAATTATATATTATACTGATGCCAAATTAATTATTTATTTGTAATTGAACTAGATTTGGCTTAAAGAGGCGTTTGCATGTCGTGTATGCAATATGAAATGCCACAAAAAGTGCAATGAGCGCTGTATTGCAAACACTATTTGCAAAGGAGAAGGCGCGTATCCAGCTATTGGAACTCAACCTCCCTCACCCTATTCAGTTCAATGCGTAGGTGCTCCAGAAATTATAACAACTGAAAGTGATCCACTGCCTGACAATCGAACTTCTGCGGAGGGAAGTGCAGAGAGCACAGTGTCGGGCTCACCTTCACTGGTAAATTCAAACAATTAAAAAAAACTTTATTCATGAACTCCAAATATCAGTGGCTCAGAGGACTTCTTTATTTGTTATTTTTTACGAACTAGCAACCTTCCACGAGTTCCAACAATGGAAACTCTACTCGAAGGAAGACACTTGGAGGAATACTGAGTGCTGTTCAAAGCCGATCTGTTCAATTACGACGTGCGGGATCTGCAACTACATTGTTAGCACCTAACCATAATCCTAATTCAACTTCAAAAAGCCTTCCCCCATCACCTCAAGCCTCCCCCACAACTAGTCGCAAGGTATTGTTCCTATTGAACTTTCTAATATGTTTTAAAGATGGTTAAAGAAAAGATTGAATTTGCAACATGCATATAAGTGACGTTAAAAAATTCCAATACATTTATGGTAACACAAAATGACAATTAACCAACCATTAGGCTTCCGTAACCGGAGGGAATTCAGGAGGAGCTTGGCCAACGAATCCTTTCGAAGTATTGAATGCATCTGGCTTGGGCTCATCAGATTCTGATTTACAAGCTGTAATCGATCATTTAATCCAACATCCTAATGAAGACATGGAATCTGTTGCGAAAGAAACAGGACGGGACATTTACTGTGAGCTATCCCTTTCAGAGAGGAAACAAAAGCTCAACAATGTGGTTAGTACTTATGCAGTTTGTGTCATGATTTTATTATTAGGGCTGACGACTTCAGTGTGCTGTCAGTTCATCTTCCAGTGACGTTCTCAGCTAAATTTTAGAACTTTCGTTAACTACAATTTCATTTGAATACATACTGGTGCTACTACACATCATTAATTTTAATGTTTTTTTAGCTCAGTTTCATTTCATCTTTTACATTACACGTTTCATGAAATATTTGGTTTCCTTTTATTAGCTGGTTATAGAATCTTAATTTTATTTTCCTACATATATGGGATATGTACTCTCTTTGCTACATTTTTTAGCACGTCATATGGTCAAGAAGCACACTTTCTAAATATTCTACTAGTATATTTTTCTTTATAAAAACTAATGTCTCTTTGACAGTAAACAACAACTTCAAAATATTTTACTATCGTTTGTCATTTTTTTGTGGAACCGAAGAATATACTTCATGGCGTGTGAAACAAACGAAATCAAGTGATGAATCACAAAGTCTGATCTCTAGGGGCCCGTGTGAAGAGAAATTTTTCAAAAATTCTCTTCACTTTTTTCAGGATTTGCGCATGTACCATATTACCTTACCATAACCATAATAATTAATAATATGTCGTTTTCGTCGTTGTCGTGTTTTCTGAAAACCTGACAAAAGCTTTTTATGTTAAAAACATTCTTGGGATTTAAATAAAACTTTCTCTATTAATGGATATAAAGCATGACCAACATATGACAAAATAATTTTCATTGCTTATTTGTTTATTTATTCTTACGTATTTCTTTACACTAATGTATTTCACTGTATCAAATCTTATTTGCTATTCACTAAAATTGTCTGCATGTATGTATATTATGTAACAGCAAAAATCGCACGCCCATCTTATATCACCCACCCACACACACACACACACACACACACACATACACACACTTGCACACTGTTTAGCATGACCTGCATTGCATGTGAATGAATTTCACGTGATTTCATTAAGTCTTGATGAATTATTTAAACCCAATAAATAAATGTATTGCCATGCAATATTTGCGTAACTCATTGTGTGTAATTAAAATTGGGGTTGTTTATAGCTGAACCGTCTGCAAGAGGAAATCAACATAACCACTAACGAGCGTCTTGCCCTGTCAAAGGAAGAGTCCGTTTCATCCCCTGCTGCTAAAACCAATGTTGCTCTTCAAATCTCCAAATGTGAGGAGAAAGTACATGCCTTGTCACTTCTAATGCTCCATTTCTGTTCTGGGCTCCAGCATGTTCAAGATTTGGAAGAGAATGAAAAAGATGAGATCTTAATCAGTAGTACCGTATACACAGATACAGACATTGCAACAGTAAACGATAATATTATTAGTGATCACGACACTGAGTAATATTACAAATGTAATCAATTCACAATTTCAATTTTAAATGCACGTTTTAATAAATATAATCATTCGTTGCGTACATATCCAAATAATTTTTTTGATATTGAACACGGTAGTAATAGATTACATTTTGGAACAGCCATATATATAATGGGATATGTAGAAACTTGATTGCATTTCCAGCGTCCAATTTTTTACCCGGGCCCACCAAAAATTTACTACGTAAAGAAGGCATATGTTGCAGTTTGTCCTTATTTTTACCTTCATTAAAGCCTTTGATCAACCTAGCAGGCAAGAGCAGTTTTACATAATTGTGGTTGCAATTTTTCAAAATGCCCCAAACCAAGTCTCATGAACTCAGATAACTACGACCATTTCGAGAACTTCAAAATTAGAAATAAAAACTTACTTCTTTCATGAATGTAGCTAAACAAAGTTCCAGTTTTCAGTTATATATTAATACAAGAAAAGCTGTATGTTTTGTTAAAATGGGCAAACCTGTTTCGTATGAAACACAGCAAAACTATGATACCAGGGGATTTAACAAAAACAATTCCGGTTTCCAAAGCTTGTTGAATGTGGGGGGATGATAAAATAATCTAACGGGTGTGCTTCATTGCCGTGTTATGTATAGCCTTTTACGGCATGGAATCATTTTTTTAAACATCTCTTAATTCATGAATTAATTGTATTTTGTATTTACTTTGACGAATGAAGAACTTTTTCAATATCTTAACAATATTAATAATTTATATTTCAATTAATTACACATTCTCTTTGAGGTCAAACTTATATAAAATCAATTTGTCGATTTGTGCAAGAATTCTTTTATCATTGTCGGATCGTGTCATATATCCATTTCAAGAAATGGGATATTTTTGTATACAGGGCTGGCTGGCCAGCATGTCCACAACGAGATGGTCCTAGGGAAACGACTCCAAGTTGGAATATTCGTACCGCTGATCCTAAGCTCTTAGGTCTTAAAGGCATCATTAGTGGACCTCCGCTGTCCTATTTAAAAAAAAATTATGTACGGAATTATGAACAGTAAATTTTCTTTTATTTCCTCAGTTTCCTTTAAAACACCATTAAAAATGTGTATGCATACATATATCCGACAATCAATCCCTACTTCGTATCCACTTACCTACAACCCTAAGCCTACCAGGATGAAATGTAAAATGGTTCTAGGTTCGGGACCACAATTTGTCACACCACACATTCCTCCCACCACCACAATCTTATAGAGACCACAATTACTATCCACCACAACTTTTATAAAAATTCAAATATTCTTTATCAAATATCTGCTATACAGTTTGTTTATTCGTTGATTGCAGTCAACTAATTGCAACTAAATTTAAGGTCTGTGTTTAAGGGTAATTTCACATTATGAGCATGCACAGCATATGCACACTTTGCTGCAAATAATTAGTTCATAATAATATGCTTTTCGGTCGTTTAGCTTTAAAAAAAACCTTGTGCACGTGTAATTCCACGTGGTGATCATGACTATTGCATTATTTAACCACAACAATCATCCTATCTTCCTGATGGGGTAACAATTCAGGGTGATCCCCGTATCATTGTTAGGCATATTGGCCTGATGATAGGGCACAGAGTACCCGGTGGTTATTGTTGAAGAAAGGAATGTGATATCAAGGAAGTTTTGGTTGGTTTTATATATTCCTACAAGGGCCACAATGCAAGATGGATTGATGCATTCTACAATGCTCAAGAAAAGATCTGTATTTTTTCAAAATGTAAGTTAATTACCGTTAAGTTTAGTAGTATAAGAAATTTGACGTGCTAACAAGCATGTAATTTTTTTTAAATGTGGAATAACACCCACCCAGTTTGTGAAAAGCACTTGGGTTTTCAAAAGTTGTGGTGTGGAGTATTTGTGATCTCTACTGAACTGTGGTCTCCAAAATTGTGGAGGGAAAAAATTGTGGTCCCGAACCGGACACCTTGTAAAATACCCTATCCGAAATTGGAGACAAGTTTATTTATTTTCAATCGATGTACAAAATCAATATACTTCAAACTAACGTTTATTTTCGTGTTTGGAAACTTCAAAAAAATATGAAAATTAAATGGCATTTTATCGAACCGTTGAGTAAATTATGAATACATGAATGAAATTTTCATTCATTAAACAACTGATCCAGTAAAGATTGCCGAATAATTTGTAAAAAAGAAAAAACTCATTTTTCGTAATCCTCCATTGTTGGAATGAATCACTATATTATGTAATAAACCCCCTCCCAGAGGAACCCAAAATCAATATGGGCAATAAAAGAACATTTACGATTTATGGAACAAATTTCAAAGTTATATTTCTGTCAAGTTACTTACACCTTTGCAGGAATCCATGCCTTTATCTCCCCCAGCACAGAACTGTTTATACAACAGATAAAAGTCATGTAAAATTGTAAATATTATTTTACTTAATATTACTGAGAGAATTTATTAAAGAGAGTCAAAATCCATTCAGTTTTATATGTGACAAATTACCCTTCCTTCGTCTAAATGATCTCCAAAATTCTCTTTGTGAGCATAAAATCTGTTACATTCGTCCATGGAAACTAAGCGCAGTTTAACAACTTGAAGAATAGGTGCGTTTTCAGGGTTATCATAAGCCAAACGACCCCATCCTGATACAAATGCTTGATTCTCTGTACCCGCACGTAGTAATTTCTCTCCATGAGGAATGCACACAGGGCTCACATAAGCTGTTGAAGAATGTCAAGATTGTTACATTGTACCCTGATTGGTTGACTGATCAGTGAGTGAGTAGTGGCATTATGAATGACTAAATTAAAATACAATGCACATACGTCCCAGGGCAGCATGCTTTCTAAGCCTAACCAAAGCTATGTCATTTTCTCTGCTTTTCTGTTTGTCGTATAATTCATGAGATATGACTTGTTCGATTTCTATATCCTGGACTGGTGGTGCACACAAATTCCTCCCTGAATCCGTTCGCTCACAATCAATGTTACTTTTTTGATCATATTCTCCCAGTCGAATAGTTTTTCTATAAAATACGAGGTAACGTATGATTTAATGTTAAAATTGATAGTATAGTGCATGAAATTATTTTACAAGTAAGGTGTATATGTACTTACAATTTGTAACCATATGGCAGATTTGTCACGCAGTGTGCTGCGGTAAGAACATATCTACTGCTTAAGAGTGTGCCGCCACATGCGTATTGCGGGGCTTCGTCTTCAGCTGCAATTAGTCATACAAACATGCATTTTTGTGTATACATTTTTAGTTGCAATATGGAGATCTCTGCAACAAAGGTTGTCCTTAGTCTGTTTGATTATTTTGGTCACTACCTGAAAATCCCAACAGCGCCATCCAAGGATATGATCCAAGTCCCGCATCTTGACCTCCTATTATGCGATCAGCAACGCTTTGATCTGTCAACATGGATCGCCCACATTCAGTCACGTTAGGAAGTAAGTAAAAATTTCGATGTGCTAGGATATCTTGCACTATTATATCACTTGTTGTTGGAGCGGGGCGCTGCGTTCGGTATGTGGGCTTTGGGGTTGTTGTTCTTTCTGTAGTGGTCGATGTTGTTGTTGTTGTTGGGGACCATGGTTTAACTTGACCACTGTTGTCGTTAGAAGATTGGGGACAACAAACTCTAGGTTGTGAACCAGATATGTCACAAGTTGAGTCCTGTAAGTACAGAATGTCTGATGGACTTACAGGACGCTTCTTGAGAAGCTGGAATAGTTCCTTGCAGTTTTTCATGGGTATACATTCTCCAGGCTGATTTTTGGGAGTTTTACAGAAGTCACCTTTATTGATAACCACAACAATTGTTTATAATGCACCTATATGAACGTATCGTTTCCAGAATAATATAAATTATGTAGTTATGATTGTATTCAACCTACTTAGCACTGTTGTCGGTGTTCCAACTATGATGAAAACAAAAACATTCCAAGGGCAAAAAACGATTTTCATGGTTAAGTAGTTATATAACTCTTGACCTAAAGTTCACAACCCACTTATCATTTATGCATACAATAAAAAATACCTCTTAAATAAAGTATATTAACTAAAATCTCATGCCAGTATATGGAGGTATGGAAATACTACAAATAATAAGCAACCATCTTGAGTCAGGCAATTGAAATCAATATGAAACTTGAATATAAATATAAATTGAATGATAGAATTTAGCATAAAAATCACACTTGCCAGTTAATATCAGCGTAAGATAACTGAGACCAGGTAGGTGTGTGCACTAATTACTCTACTGATGATGATAGCCGTAATATGAGTATGTGACACTTGTCAACATATTACATTCACTAGTTTCTTAAGTAATAATTGTTAGTGTGAGTGTGTGTGTGTGCAGAGGTGTATAATATTTCACAACTCGTTTAATTTACATGGTATATTGTATGCTTAACGTTGTATACTGGACTATTTTCATGAACAGGTGAATGGTACGTTACGACCCTCTGTTGTCTGTATATAAATACATGTACCTAGTCACAAAATGTTATGCTAACTACATGAAAAAGGAAATCGTATTTATGAAAATCAGTTTTAGAAAGACTCCACCACTTCATTAGCATTTTCTACTAATATATCATCATAATAATATGTATATGCTAATCCAGTTTTAGTTCAGAAGATAAAAAGTATCTACATTGTCATGAAGGGAATGTACACAGAAAAGGGAATTAGCTCGATTTTGTAGGTACTTCAGTTTTATTTCAATACATGTCACAAAAACTGCAATGCTTTGTATATGAGAGTCGGCAAATATGCTTTGTTAAATCGTATCAGGAATATTCTATGGATTCTTTTTTTTTTAATTAATAAAATAAAATGAATCGTAGTACTTGTTGACAAACGTAGCCTGGTAGTGAAAAACGAGGATTGTGGAAATAGAACGTAGAGTGACCCACGGATCAGGGGCTGGTACATAATCAATGCTTCATTCATATTGAGTCTATTAAATTACCCCTTATGCAAATCTTCAGCTTTAAAACTTCCATTTTACATTTGACCTCTAGCTTCCAGAGAGGGATCAGAAGTTGTGGTTGGAGTGTCGTCGATATCATATTTGAGATCAGCGTGCCAAATCACCTCTGTATTTAATAATTTTCTTTCTAAAGTTCATATTGTTTACTCCAAATGGAGCATTTTATTTGTATAATTATTAATAAGATGTTTAGAATACAAATGGTGATAATATATAGTAGTGGACAGATACACTGCAAGTTCCGTAGTTACCTTACATAGCAATGTTTTGACTTTTGACAAATTTTTAAGGATATTCCAATTAAATATGTACAGGTACATGTAACATAGTATATTTACTTACTGTGTAAGATGTTATTTTTGTAAAACTAATGTATCTTAATGTATGCAATAAAAGTCTTCTTTAATTTTATGCCATAAACGAATGATTTAAAATGTTGATTGCATACTATTGTGTTGTTATCATCATCATTATTATTATTATCATCATTAAAACTCATGGTTGTCGTAGTTGGATAAACGGAAGCTATATAATTTTTTACGCTGTTTTCTGGATATGTCGTAGGTTATCCTGTTAGCTTTTTTACATGATTACAAAAGACCGAGATAATCAGTCATTGGCATTTGGATGTGACTCTTGGTGCGTATATTGATGTTGTTTTGATTAGCTGATCGACAAATAACAATTGTGTTAGCAGCCACATTTGAGGCTTTTCGATGGGAAAACTGTCACAAATTATGATCAATATTATTGATCATAATTTGATAAATAAAAATAAACATCATACTTAATCCTTACAAACATATGTAATATTTTTGTAAGGATTGAGTATGATATTTATTTTTTTACATGCAAATATAATGTTGACATAACACAGGTGAAAATTGAGAAGTGCAAAAAAACATACAAGTCAATAAATAAATTGTTAATACTTCAAACAACCACTCATTAAACCCCATATAAAAATAATTACTCATATGTAAACTAGGACTGTAGGACTTTACATGTGTTCCTCAACTTAAAATGCAGACTCATGCTAATGATGATTTTCGCTGGAGTATTATGACCTTGTGATATGAAAATAACAGAATGGAAAATAAAAAAATAACATGAACAGAAACATCAACAAGACAGAGACTACTATGAGCAGAATGTCAGCATAAATAATTTTACTACTTAACGCTTTATTCATTTGTCCCTGCTACTTAAATACACGTAGTACATACATCATCATCTTGGTTCAGTAAGAAAAATAAGTCCACTCAATAAGAAAGCAAAATTTAATATTCTCTAAAATCTGTACAAACGTGCCATGGAGTCTCTCATTCTCATTTAGCTTCACATCATTTCCCTTCCTCATGAAAATGAGTCACTGTACTGTATGTAATACATCACACAACACAAGAAAATAAATGTCCAACATATTGAAATGTTCATCTTCTCCAAAATATTTTTTTTGTATTCTGAAAAGATAAAAAATATTTTAGTCATCATGAGTCACAAAATACGTGCTATATATTTGCATGAAAAATGCATATTGAAATTAACTAATTAAATGCCTACGTAAACAATTAACACCATATAAACACTAATTTATTATTATATCATATAAAAACAAGCTCTTTATTCTCACAACGACTTTTATTGAACTGTAGCTGGAATAACCATATCTCGATGAGCCCAGGTAAGCCAGCTACAATGTTTATTTATGCAGACAAAGACATTCCATCATGCTGTGTGTTTATGCATGTTTTTTAAAAACTCTATTCATTGTTTGTTTAACAAAATGTCAATGCTCGATTAAATTACAAGACATGCTCGGAAATCTAGATTAAATGATAAAAATAAACAACAACTACATAAAATATATGTACCGATTCTGGTGAAAATTACGCAGATCATGCAATAATCAGAACAAATTCATGTACTTCCGCTCATTTCTGTGGCATTCAATCTCACACCAAGAAAAAATTTGTTGATGCATCTTTGTATCCAATGTATATTTTTCCAAGAGCGAACATGTTCCATAGAGCCGAAAGAGAAGTACAATAAGAGCACACATATAATATGTTATATCAAATTAACACAGACAAAGAGGACAAGATTTACATGTTATTTATATATATATATATACATATATATATCATGTATATATGCATACATTTGAACAATATTTAGATTTAGATATAACAGATTTCAGATTTACGTTACAAAGGTGAACATATTTATAGTTTGTTTGTACTAAAGCGCGCATGTGCTTTTATTTTCTTGTGCAACGCAGTAGCCAACATCCTATATATAATCATCATCATCATTACATCCAAATGTAAAAGAGTACATTTGAAAACGTCATTGAAAACATTGACTGCGCAAAATCCTCTTAACCAGTACAACGAATTAGTGATCCTACTGAAGGATTTTTTTTTCTTTCTCGTAGTTCATATTATATATCATACGACATTGCTTAGAATGATGATGACAAAGATCAACAGCGGTTTTTACACTGCTCTCCTTGCATAATAATATCACGACTAGAATATGACAACTACAAGGGGAAATGATGATGATGAAGAAGAAGAGATTTCAGCATGGATATTGTAAATGATCACCGTGATCATCTTTTACGTATGTAATTCCTACGCACTCTTTTTCTACTTTAATGTCGTCAGGTTGAAGTAAGAAGAATCAAAGGCAAATCTTCCTCTGTAAATATTTTACAATGTAAGATTTTTCCTCTATACTTTTTTTTCTATTTTGCTTCAAAAGTATATATGTACGTTGTTATAAAAAAAAGAGTTAAAGCCCCCTTCTTCTTCTTCTTCTGCTTGTGGCATTATTATTATTATGAGGATGATTCGACTTTTATGTACGACGTGTGCCGTACCATATCCAAATGGAAATATCGTACTACTCTGCCATGCTTTCCTATTTTCTTGTCTTCCTTCCCGTCGTTGTCAAGAGGAGACAACAAACAGCGCAGTGCACGACCAAAGTCAACCTTTAAAACCGGTGAGATTTTCCGAACACAAACTCATTTCGTGTTTCAGTTTGAGTCTGGAATCAAGCTCCAAAACTTCTTTTACAAAGTAGACGACAGTAAACGTGATTTGTTTTGCCAAAAAAAGGCTGGTGCGTCATAAGACATGAACGCTTAGACATAATAATAATATTATTGTTATTTATTATCATTATTACATATATATATACATAAGTATTATTTTCACTTATCAATTCAACAGTGGTGGTGGTGGATCCATTCAAAATAGTAAGTAACAATATATGTTTTCCCCTGTTGTTTTACTTATTAAAAAAAAGTCAAATCAGTAGTAGGGTCAAATATGTATTAAGTTGTCATAAATCATATTATACGATATGTGTACCAAATTGTAGCAATTAATCTACTTTTTTTGTTACATCAGGTTATTATAATGATATAAATTCATTCACATATCAATTAGTGTAATGTGAATTTAGGGTGCCATCCGGAAACGGCAAGTTGGCAGCAATAATACACAAAGGTGTTCTTAGAACAAAAGCAAGCTTTTGATTTTTTTAACGTTAGTAAAGTTCCACATGCAGGTAGAGTCATGAAGCATAGTCAAAATACACATATATCATGTATAAAGTGCAGGGAATAACTTGAACAGTACATTGTTATGCAAACAATAAAAAAATATTTATATATTAAACTTGCAACGATGATTGCTTGAGTATTTGAGTTTGAGCAGAGTGCAGTCAATTTTCTGTCAAAAAGATTTTTTATACGTATTCTTATTTATTGCAAGTAAAGTATGTAGTTACTATAAAACCAAGAAAACACGTATTTTATTGTAACCATTTAGTGATCATCATTATATTACTTCATCCAACGCACATAAATATAAAAAATTCAACATCTCAGGCATTTTCGTTCATTCATTCAATTGCTTCCTTGTCCTCTCTCTCTCTCTCTCTCTCTCAGCGGAACTAAGGCAACTTCAAAAAAAATCATTGTATCGCATGTGGTCACTCAAGTTTTGCTACTTTGTTTTGTACCACAAAACTCATCCGCATGAAGCGCTCCACCACGACAAATAAAACATTGTACCTACTACATGAGCACGCTTAAGCGCTGTGGTATGCAAGTGTGAATGAATCACTGTTACTACGAGTACACAAAACAGTACAACAATTGCACTCTAAAATTCGTTCGCTAACCGTGAAATTCGTTTACATGTGAGTATTTTTATTTGCTTATATTCTTCATTGAATCTTTCAATATGTGCATACAAAGACAATAATAATTATGTATACCTAAGCATTTTATCACGGGAACAATGAAAGAGTAGCAAGCAAAAAAAACAACAATAATGAATGATGAATGAGAGAACGTGTATGAGGGGCATGAGAGTTTGCAGACACACAAAATGGGAACTACAAGGAAATAATTGTAACAACAACATCAGATATTATTTCTATTGACTGCCACATTGAGGACCGCCTAAACATTAGATAAATAGTAACAACAATGCATGTCCTTTATTTAGATAAGCTACATAATAATGTGTCTGTTATATAATAATAAAAACTAGTACAAATAGTATATTAAAGCAACTAATAGGGACGAGCAGAAAATTAAGAAAAATTATGTTCACTTTCAGCTGAAATAATCGATTCGTAAATATTGAATCATATACAGGTTGAATGAAGGATATACAGTACGAGAGGCTGTGTGATTAAAAGGGGCAGCTACCATTAAATGCGTTTGCGCTAAATGTCTATCAACAAGACTGTATATATACATACATATATAAGTATTAAGCATACAAAATATATAGCGGACATGAAAGGATTTATATGAAGATAAATGACTAAACTAACTGTTTTCTGTTATGGAACAAATCTGCTTCAAATATTTTTGTACAAAAAAATTATTATGCTATGTCAAGGGGAAATGACTATTTGGTATATGAGTTGAGTTGGTAATTATAACATAACCATAAACAAAAACATACTTATATTATATATTATGGTTACTCATTTTAATAGAAAAATAGTGCATACAAAACATGAAAATTACGTAAAGCTTGCCCAACATCAACAACACCAGCAGAGCTCTAAAATGCAGTTAGTAGTGAACAAAGCGCAGAGACTCAAGCCAAGAAGGAATGCATCACTTACTTACAACAACGTGTGAGTTGCAGTATTTAATGGTGTACGAAAAAATAGACTTAACTGACCATCCAATTTTTTTTACAAATAGGACACATGACTCTGCAATCTCAGTAAGCATCACTTTTGTTTTAGTTGGCTGTTTTCTTATGTAATTAAATAAGGCCAACCAAACAACAAAGAGCAAAATTCACCTCCGTTTTATTACTACAGAATTTTTGCACATTATATTATCACACAAAAGAACAGTCTTAAACAATTGCATATGTTATGTTGTTATGTAGGTAGGTATGCACTACTATTTTTTGTAATGAATTTATATTTATTATTACGATATACCACATGTTATTTATAAAGTCTTGTAGGTACAAACACACACATTCATATATATATATATATACATTCATCTGGCTTATTTACTTTACTCATTTTGTTTTGTTGGGATCGGACAAACTAACAAAAAAGTCATAATATCATCATCATCATCATCATGCAATAATAATATGGACGATAATGGCAAACATAGCCGATAGTGTAAATAAGTAGGAAACACACGATGATGATAAGGCTATGTGGCATGAATGATGATAAACCATATAATAATGTGCTATTGTGTTGGTCTGAAAAAAAAAGAATCATGGGCCAAGTAATACTTAATGAAACTGTCAGCAAAATTTTTGAAGATTACAACAATAGCTGCTCATTCAATGTTACCATTTCTTTGGAGACTGTTGTGCTTTTTTTTATCCTAGTAAACTCATATATTGAGATTGGTTTCACAATTTGGAGAAAAATTGTTGAGTACGTGAATTTGTGGTGGTCTATTGATAAAAGTGACAGTTTTCACAAAAACCGGATTTAATTATTTTGTTTATAAATTTTTGTTAAAAAAATATTGGTTTTATTTCTATGTAGCTTATCAACGGGTGTAGAAAATTAAAATCAACCATCCAGCGGGAGTCATACCTATTGTGAAGGAATCAAGTCAACTCGTACTGCGCAGTTCATTTTTTTTTTTTTTTTTTTTTTAAATCAAATCAAAACGTGATCAATTGTGTCGTTGGTGTTGTTCCAGTAGTGGAATATTATAGTCATACAACAAAACAACAACAAAGCATCATCATCGCATCATCGCCAAGCCGTGTTTGAAGCATACGCACACAACACAACAAAGCCGCGTTACTGCATTTTTTATCGACGCTATTATTCAGAAGAGGAATCCCACGCGTGCCACACAGCACAAACCCGCATTCAACATGAGACCAAAGCTTACTGATTTGACTAATAGTCAAACCGACGATCAATCTAATACTGCAGAGTATCATCAAGCGATGATGTGCACTCTGCTAGCTGGAAGGGGTGTCATTCGTGTTATGGAGCGTTGCACAGACGCACAGGAGAACAAAAACTTGGGTGAGTTACAAGAAAGATGCGCTGTGGGCACAACAGTGTGTGCTTCAATAATGCAATAATGGTGTTGCGTTGGTCGTCGTAGTCATATGATTACTTTTTGTATACGTAGATGCTATGGCGTCAACCATGATCACATTTATCATGAATCAAAATCATTCCACAAAGCAAGTGCAAAATGTAAATACATCATCTATGAAATGCGATTTTTTTGTCGTTGGCAAGGACATGTCTATATTATTATTATTATGGCATCATGATGGCAGACTTACAATTTAATTATTTGCTTTATCGTAGATTTTTAACCAGAAGTTAATTTTGGAGCTAAAAATTCCAGTGTACTTTTTTAAACCATGATGATGTAAGTACATACAGGTGTAGCTCTTCACTCACAAAACAAAGTACAGACGAGGTTACATATATACGGATACAGACGCTGCTGGTACACAGCGAATGTTATGTAGCTTAATTATTATTATCACTTTCTTGCTTTTCAGTTTCATGTTGCACAAAATAAACCCATCTCTCTCTATAGTTGCCATGCCATGATCAAACTGCTATATATTTGTGCCCTATTTACTCACTCAGTCACTCTTTGCTTTTCGTAGTCTCAAAAATAAATACCTAGCTACTACATACATGATATTATAGGTTGTGTGTAAGTTTAGAATAGGTTTTTAGAATAGTATGTTGATCTGATGTAGCATGCGTCATCATCATCATCATGAGCATCTTCTAGTTTTCAGAGAAATCAAGTAGCATGGAATCGTATATGCCGGTAGTTAGATCATGTAGAGACCTTCTCTTCCTCGTGTGAATCATCCTAGTCTCTAAGTCACTAGCCATTATAATCACAAAAATAATGCTTCCGTTTTAACAACGTCTGATTTTTTGGGTAGATAGTTAACTTTTAAAAGATTTTTTTCCCTCTTGTCCGTCATTCCATTTTCCATGAGACAGGGAGAGAGAGTGTGACTTTTATGTATATAATGTGAGTGAATCATCTTTAGTTTTTCTAATTGTTACTGTTAGTACGTTTTCCCAACTTAATTTAATAATCAGTTAAGTAGACTTGAGTTGTTAGTTGTGGAAGTGAATAAATACAAAAATAATTCCAATAAATATGGCGAATGAAGTTACTCGCATCGTTCACCGCTGCGACGATGCGCAAGAAACGGACAAACTTGGTAAAACATATATATAGTTATACTATAAAATTTAATTTCCTATTTTAAAAAAATAAAGAACTTTGTTTTCACACACAAAAAATGTCGAATAAAATACTGTTATGTATTGGTTTTTCCATTTTTACCTAAGTACAAAGAGGAAATCGTGGACATGGCATAATGTATGGAGGGAATACATATTACATAATTTTTTTATAGAGAGATGAGAAGAAAAGGAGTACTAACATTTTTATCACACTGATGAATACATTATTCATATATATCTCGACATTAATAGTTTATTTCCAGGCAGAACGAACGAGTCAAGGCTCTAAAAGCGAATAACGCTGTTTAAAAAAATATTATGATGTCTGATATTTTAAAAATAAAAAAATATGTTTTTCAGAGGAAGTCATGTGGCTTTTCAAAGAATCCGATGCGGAGTAAAAAAAAATTATGTGGGGTTTTCAATTCGGTGTAAAAATAGTTGAATTCGGGAAGATAGGAGTACAGAGTAGCTGATAGTCAAACATGCCAAGATTTATTTTATAAAAAAGAGAGTATTACACGGAATTACACAATTTCGACATTACAAGTATTACACATGCTCCGAAACATTGTCCTTGCTTATCCTTTCCATGTGATGAGCCTGTCTGCAGTGCAGCGCATTTGAAATTTTAAACTTCTCATGCGCTCAACCTTTAAATATGATCGGGCTGAGAACATGTTGGAGGCTTCACTGGAGAGTCAATAAAAAAAAGTATATCATATTGCTGTATCAACAGCGACGTCTTTGAAAATATTTTTACGCATGCAGCAATATCATGAATTCGTGACTTAAAAAAGAGCCATGATAAAATGTTGAGAGCATATTTTTCTTATACTTAAAATATCAAATAGAATGTAAAGGTTAATTGTACTTCCCTCATTGTAAATGTGAATATTACAATTCATAACATTTCGCACAACAGTAGATGCTTAAAATAAATATAACAAACAATATTTAAAAACTTGATACATAGCTACCTTTGTTACAAACATGTAAGACATTATTTGTTTCTGTAATTAAACAAACAATGTTTTTTGTTAAGTTATAGTTAACAGCACTAAACAAAATAAAGCTAACTCAAGGGAAAAAAATTGTTAAATACTTTCATGTTAACTTTTTATCGCTTGTAAATCTTATAAACCCAGGAAATATATATAAAACAGCAAAAGACATCTTCAGAATAATAAATCTTTAATTAACAATTTCTTGTCGGATTTTTTTTTAAAGTTTGTTTGCTAGGGAGCATTGATTTACGTGTTAGAAAGTATCAAAACCAAATTGCATACAAATACGATGACGTAAAGTAAATATGGTTGTGTCTGAAGTTAAAACCATTGTCGCTCCTCCATTTACGGCCAAGATAGTGATGTTGTTGGGGTTGAAACGATATCAGGAGATCAGACAGCGTACACAGATAGAACTACACACATAAATACAAATAGCATATAATAGTATGTAGGACTTGTATACTAGTGGAAATACTAGCTTTATAGCAGGTCAGTAAATGTATTACGTATTATGATGTTATTAATGTAAAATTATAAAATGCATAATTTTTGCTGGCATGAATTAAGGAGCAATAATAATTAATTTAGAACTTTATTTGTAGCAGATAAGAAAAGTAGTTGTTGCTTTTTTGCGATAGAATTATACATAAAAACTACAGCAAGCTCTCCTATATGGCTATTCCTTTGAAAAGTGTTTATGGTGGATGATTAATTGAGCGATGTGGTTATTAGTGCATGACATCTTAAAACTAATTAGCTCGATCATTGTCATGCAAGCGAGGCCATAGTCTGTATGGATGTAAGTCTGTTAAATTATCTCTTTCAAGTATTTGAATGAGTATGAGTTGTAATAATAGTATCACTCACAGTTTTCCACTGAACTATTGATTAGTATTGAGATCATAAGTAGGATGTGCTCACCACTAAAATATATTGCTATTGACTGGCTTTACAAATTTGGGACAAAATCTTATATAAGTAACAAAAATAAATGCAATTAGGTTGACCGTTACGCAGAGTAACTGATCCGCTGATCAATAATTTATTTTTTATCGTTTCTGGTGTGAAGATTATTTTGCTCATATTGACTCTGGCATATTGTAGAGTAGAGCATAGCATTGTTGCGTTGACAGTGAATTCTTAAGTTTTTAATTGGCTTGAGTACAACAATATGATTAGTAATAAGGGCACGGTCTATTAACAGCGTTCCTTGTCATTAACTTCGGATTGGTCTGCTTTGCATGCCATTATTAGTATTATTATTTGAAAAGACAGTAGTACGATAACTAAATGTTTATTTTGTAAGCCTTGCTAATACAATGAACGTAATAATAATGATGATGATGGGTTCATACTTTGTTCATGAGAATTATATATTTGCGTTACAGCAAAAAATGTGCATCTACAAAACACAAAGTATAAAACTAAAATTTATATTGAAAATAATATTAATAAAATGTTTTGATTAATTAATTTGATCATAGATTTGTCCGCATGTGAACTGATGTATGTGCCTGATGCAATCTTTCACCTGATGAGAAACACCAACTTGAAGACTTGCGACTTGTCATTCAACGTCATCACCACAATTCCTCCAAAACTGGCAGCCAAGTTCTCTCACATCACAGGTAAAATTTGTGAAAACCCCAGAAAAATATCAGTGAAACGCTACTCCGTGGTATGTTGCAATATATCTGTTGTAAATTGTAAACAAATAATTTCTTGCTACAAACTTAACTCTCATACAAAATTGTACTCCTGCCTGTGTCCCAGTAAAAGCGCAAGAAAAAAAACGATATTAAGTTAAGCTAAATTTGGCTTGACAAGACGAAATCATGCTCTTTCTCTCTCTTTCTTTTGAGACAATCAGAGATAAAAATACCTGTAAACATTAGAATAGTAAGTACTACGCACTGCACTACTTTATAATTGTATTCCGTTGCATTTTACGGATTTCCCGATGATAATGATGAGACAGCGAAACTTTGCTTCACATTTTCACATCACGTGACCATACGCATTCTTCTTTGGAAACTGGTGCGACGGTGCATGCTGGTTCTTCTGCGAAGTACTAGATCATGACATGTTGTTATATTATGTCTTCTAGACTGTTTGGAACCTGAAATGTTGATGACTTGCAACGCGTTTCCTTTTGTGTGCGAATAACTTAAAACAATTTAGGAATAATCTTTGTTGGTTCCATTGAGGCGTAATTAAATCACAACATCCACCAGAGGAAAACACACACACTTGTATGAGAAATACATTATGTGGAATGGAACATGTAGACTGAATAATGCTAATGCTCCATTACTTAAAGTGGTGAAGGAAATTTCCGATTGGGTGAAGAGGAAAAGTATATAAGGATCAAAGTACAGACATACGCAGTAATTCTGTGAAAAGTATTTGAACTGTGCATCTGTTTTGCTTGCATGCATGTATAATACATATACATACTACTGAGATAACTATAAATAACTTTCGGGATTCCCCGATATTTTTAGTATTTCACCCTTCTTGAAGGCATGTGATTTTTTTATAGGAATAAACAGCAATAGTGTCATGTTTTTAGTTCACGAGAAAACACGCATTTATTCTACGAGTTTGTGTGTTTTTCCAAAATATGAAACTGCATTGTTTATGAATGATGGGAGGAGGATAGAGGCGGCCGCCACAAAAATTACTGTCTATAATACTACGAGTACTTTTAAATCCTTAACATTGCTTATTATAACTCAAATCATTGAATAGGGTTGCTACACCAATCGTCGGTTTCTTAGAATTTATGAAGTGGCACACTTGCGGCGCCACGTATTGTTTAGTGTCCCTCCCTCTACATTAAAAACCTGAGAAACATGGTTGACCGATTTTAAAGTTTGGAACCATACATATTGAGGTACCTTAGGTACCGGCTATTCAATTCTTGGGTTTCTTATGAGACATGTGGTTATTATATTATTAAAAAATATATTTAGATATCATATTTTCATATCAGTATAAGCGACTATAAAATTTAAATGAAATTTGACTTTTGAAAAATGCGTATTCTTTTGCGGTTTAACGACATCTTATTTTGTATTTAGAAAATATCTGGACGGTGACGACGATGTACTAACTGCATGAAATAATTGGGTTGACTCGTCTATAAAAAATGAGATTTAAAAAATTTGATACTCGTTTTTTATGTCTACATTTATCGTGCTTGTTGTTTGTGATATTAGACACCTTGTCATCATATACTTGAGTTAATAGTAGACAATAATTTATTTTGCAAGCACGGTTTATTATCAGCTGATTTCACTGGCATTTTACGAAACTGTGCGTCCTTTGTTGTGAAACTCTTGGCATTAGTCCAGGGTCGTTCTTCCCAAAGCTCACAAGTAAATATTTATATACATCGCAGTATTAATAATGTTCTTTGTGAAAGAGAGACAGATTCAAGAAATTTATTGGCTTGATGGTCCATGAACCATGCTTTCATCACGTGAAATTCGTTGAGAGTTGATGAGATATTCTTTTATGAATAGCAAAATGTAAACAAACGGAAGATATTTTACGAGGTCACTAGACTAGAAAGGAAGCGATGGCCGTTGGAAAAAATAAATATTCATGATGATGCGTGGTTCACTAAGCCACGGACGTAAATATGTGTCGACAACACTACATTCACCTTTGAGCTTCTTCATGTACTTCTTAATGCATAATTTAATCTCACATAATTTATGTTCACCACATGTTATTTAGTTATAGTTGGAATCTACGAAGGAAATTGTACAAAAAACATTAAAACTGGAAAGAAATGCTTTAAATTGTTTACTGATGTGTGTATTAATTACTTTTCATGCATTACCTGCATTCTCTGTATGCGTCGCTTATAATTATTTTTTGTCTTTTCAAAAATTCAGAACTTAATGTATCCAACAATCGGATGAGCAAGTTGCCTGAGGAGATTGGTGAACTGCAACAACTCACCATCCTCAATATATCTCACAATGCCTTTGTGTCGTTGCCTAGGGTAACCTACAAGTTGCCCAAGCTGGAGGAAATCATTGCAGAGAAAAACTACATTTCGGGTGAGTGCAAAGTTCATTAACTTGAGAGTGCTCTAACGTTTTTCAGTGGAGGTGCTAGCCTACCATATCTCATTTTTTTCGTTTCATTTATAAATGCAAGTGAACTTTATTAATTGAAATTACATTGATGTCTTTCTAGATGTTGATGCCAAAAGGTTGGCAGAGCGCAGTTGCCTCAAGGTTGCCAATTTTCGTCAAAACCCATTGACACAGGACACACATGATGAGCTGTCAAAAGTAACAAAAATCACCATCATGTTGACTCCATTAGAGGACGAAGATTGGAACAAGCCAAATGACTTTTAAAGTCGAATATAAGTCAGTCTTTGTTTGTGTTTGCGTTTTTACTATTGAAGTGAGCAAGGGAAAAACGCTTAACGTTATTATGCACAGTATATTGTAGTTTTTAGAAGAAAAAAAAATGAACGGATTCTCGCAAAAATATATTTGTATACACGAAGTATCATAATTATTATTCAATATTATTACAATCACGATATATACGGTTTCTAAATTTAAATTACTAATGTATCATATACTTAACTCGGTTTGAAGAAATTTTTGTAGGGCTTCCTTAAATGATATTATTACCTTGGGGGTACAATAACTAGTGTGCCTCTCAAATAATTACTCATTTGTTAGTTGAAAATAGGGAGATCTTCAGGTTTCTGTCTTGTCATTCATTTTATTGACTTCTGGTCATTTTTATACTTATAAACAGTGGACGTCGAGGGTATTGGATAAAATTAGCATTTATATATACGTAATATATATATATATAGATACATAAATCCAATTATTAATTATTATTATTTTACACAACTTAGATATTTATATGATTGGTTTCGTATGTACATTTGGATATCATTGTTGTAGATACTAAGTCATTTTTTTTGTTTTATTTTGAAATATCTTCCACGCCTCATGCCAAAATAGTGAATGCATCCATGCATTCAAAGTAGTAGTCGATATGACAGTCATTTTTTTGCTTTCCTTATGTTATTGTGCAACTCACTGAAAATATATTAACACAAATAGTGCAGCAAACTCCTAGGCTAATGAATGATAAACATGAACGCATAATATTGTCTCACTATTTAAAAAATAATAATTGAAATCCTATAATGCTGGAAGATAATAGCTTAAGATAGTCAGAAAATGGTGCGTTAGCAACAAGGACAATTAATAATTCACGTAAAGGACATATTACACTCAAGTTCATACGCAATAATAATCACAATGTTTAACAATGAATATAATTATGTAACTTTATTATATTTAGTTCATTGTCTATAATATTGCAATGCTTCTAGTCACACTCTTGGATTTCATGTACTTTATATATTAATTAATTAATAGCAGCAATTCAGTAAAACATCAGATCAGATCATGGCTGTTCATCAGACCAGAAACACGTTTAAATATGCCTTCCTGCCATTTGGATTAAGCCTAGAATAATTTATTAAGTAGCATGTCTCTCGTCGTCCTTTCCCACACTTTCACCAATTCACCATTGCCTCATATTCACAACAAACTGATCAAGTAATAATGTGTGTTGTAGCTTTGATAAGTAATGGGTAGGTAGTTATTTGTACATAATATTTCACCTGTAGACATGACTTGCTGGAAAAAAATAGTTTTATGTAAGCTCTTATAAGTATGTAATATACTATGACATTTTATTGGCTATTATGAATTAAATTATTTGATAATTGCGGTAAAAAACTTAACACTATTATGTAATTAATGCACAACACATGATATAAATGATGAACCATGAATATACTATGAAATAATATTGATAAGCTTTTTATAATTGTAAAGTTAATAATTGTATGGAAATAAAAACTAAAAATAAACTTTATGATCTCCTCATTTCCAAGCAAACTGACAGCGACATCTAGGCTTGAAGCCTTGGAGGATCAGCCTAAAGGAACATGATCTTTGCATTATTGACTTTGTGACTGTTATCCCGTTTAATTGAATGAATGAATATTTTACCAATTTTAAATTAGTTTAAATTCTTTCCTCTGTAAGGGAAATAACGATTTCATCCGCCAAATAAATACACTCCTGCTCGTGGATGCTGGCAGAGTATTTGGTTACTCCTGACTGCTCTATTACATTTCCGCCAACAAAAGTCGACCATTGGTCTTTACCAGATCTCCGCATACCCATACCTTCCCATACTTTGCATCTTCAAACACCCACTCGTCCTCCTCCCAGTGATCCCGCTGAAATTGGGATTGCAATCTTCGCCATTGGAATTCTTCGGAGATTTTTAATCTAGTCGTAAACACAACAACACGAAATTTTAGGTTCTGCCGATTAATAATCACGGTATAAATTCATCACAACAATAATATGTAGTACAGATAATTTGATTTTTTAAAGGGAAAAAAGCTGCTTACCCAGCGTCTTTAAATGGTATATAGTTGCAGCATTTTATAATAATATATAACATTATTTGTAACATGAATAATATCTAATATTTAAACTAATTATCATACCAGCAGGAGTTCCTTCTATATAAATGTATTTATAATTTGTCATTGCAAATTAAATAAAGGTGTTGGACCTGTACATACGAAGGTGATGATGCGTCACTTGCCATAGACCAAAGTATAAAAAAAAAGTTTCCTCCATAACTCCCCCGGGGTATGCAATGGGGGCTGAAAATCAGTAGGCTTTTGAGTTATGACCGAAGGTAATCTATGTACCAAATATGAAGACATTTGAGTACATCAATTTGAGGATACAGATAGACGGACAGGCGGACAACCAAATTCCTATAGCTGTTACACACCTATGTAAATTATGTGAAATGTACAATACAAGAGACACACTAGTGTAACAAAACAAATGATAAAAGACGTAGCATTATAACAATATAATATGAAATAAAAACTAAACATAATGCTTCAACTTTCCAGTCATTTCTATTTATGCACCCATCAACAGCAAACTGGCGGCGGCATCTAGTGAAAGGCTTAGCGTTTTGATCGGTGTTAACTTATCAATACATGTGCTGGCAGAACCAAATCTGGCTTTGAGCGCCGGCCAAGAGCGCACATACCGATTGAGACTTTTATCTTGCTGAATTTTGACCTCAGACTTAATGCCTGCCAGAAGAGAGGACGAAGCGTTGTATACTTCTGCAATGATACCAAAATTACCAACAATTACGATTGGTGTGTCCATTACAGCAAGTAAAAAGAACATCTTTTGAGCCAGGTTCAATTCCACTTTGATAAGGGCAAATAATGAGATTGGCAATGTGAGTGACATAGTGGCAAACTCAAACACTACGGATTTACGATGAAAATTGTTGTAAATTATTTCCAATATTTGAACTTGATGAAAAATGCGGACAGTTTGACGGTTATTTCCTCGTCCTCGAGGCCCCAAGAGAAGTCTAAATGAAAATAATGATAGTATAGTCGTATTTAATTTTTAAACAAGGAATAATCTAGCTTATGTCCAACGTCAATTTTAATGTTTTCTTACCTTTTAACCAACAGTATCATGCTTCGCATACAATGACATCGCAATGCTGTAAACGCACTGGCATCTAAGATAAATCCGCTGAAAAGGAACCTACCCATCATTGCATTAATTATGACGATAGATGTCTTTATCAAGAAACCAGGCATTTGTTTCAATTGCAAGAACGCCGCGCCTTTTTGACACTCTGGAATGAGCAAATACCCGAGATTACATGGAATGCATGGCTCCATGAACAGCATTCCACCGTATGCAAACGATAATGTTGGGGTTGAGATTATGCACAGAATAAGCAGAAGTTGCGTCAAGTAACTTGTCCATTCTCTGGTAAACGTGTAGGTTCCTTAAATGGGGAAAAAATTTCGTTTAATACTTTACAAATGTAGGAATGGACTGTAAGAATATGTTATGAATATATGCAAATATTACGGTTGTGTCGTTCTTCGAATCCCAAAAGTGCATTAAAATGCAGAGCAATTTCTTCTCTCCATCGAAACATGCTTAGCTGTATGTAGAATGCGGAAGTAAATACGAAAATGAAGAGTATGCTCTGGATATAAAGAGGTTGAGGAATTCCCTTGCATGAGAGTAATTGCAAAGTTACGCCAATTACAAATACCCACCCAAAATAAGAAAAGGATTGAAAATAGTTCAAGCTTTCCTTCGACTTTGGTAAAAGTTTTTGATGGGTTTTGTCCCACCGGAAAATACTAAGCTGACCAATGTTATTGGATTTTACAAAAAATAAAAATGGTTTCAGTAAGTTATCCCGTTTCAACATCTTGAATGCCCCAAGGTTGGTTAGTCAATATAAAATCTGGATTTTAAAATTTTCCGAGAAATGACTATATATAGCTTACGCAACTTGCAATTGAAAAATTAAGAAGTGGTGTCAGCATGCCCCACTATGATTTATTACCACAGAACAGCGTACCCCCAAAACTAACCTAATGTAAATCTTAAAAAATTATCTTTCTTGCATGAATTTGAATTTGGAATAGCTGTTGTGAGCTTACCTTGCTATTTAAACTTCAGAAATAGATTGTGCAACTTGTAGTTATACTGGACTCTAGTAACAGAATTACATGATAATAATGTGATACATATCTAAACATTATACCTTTAATTTACATTTCATTAATGTGTCAAAAATTACCGCTTTCGATGTTGGATTAATAAATTTTCAACAGAAATGACGAGATGAAAGGCTGATTCCAACAAATATGAGTCCAGCTGATGGTCAACATAAGACTTTTGCAAGCAGTTACAAATCGTTGCGCATGTTACTCATGTGTTATCATATTATCTGATAAACTATGCACCTACCTGCGTTTCGTACAAAATAAACCGGAACAACCAATATATATAAGTAGCGTAAGCTGCTTCGACGATTTCGACTTCATGTTTGTAATCAGCGTGTTAAATTACATCGATTTCAACAATAAAAAAAAATCGAATCGAAATTTTTGCAAAATTTCTGATTTTCAAAACCAACGTAGCCCTTGTCCTAAGGAATCCGTATGCCAAATTTGAAGATAACTCCTTCGAAAGTTATAGCGCGAACGGACGAACAGACAGACAGATGGACAGGCAGAATTGACAAAATTATCAAGCAGCTTACGCTACTTAATAAATCTAGATAATTTTCAATTAAAAGCAAAACATGAGCAAATGTTTTTGCATGATGAAACACCGATAGGTATTTACATTAATGACGCAAGGCAATGCCTTGAAGGCATACTATCTACAATAATGACACTACTCGATTTTCCGATAGGACGACTATTTTATGTAGTACATTTTTGAAACAAGAACCAAGGCATAGTTATTTGGCATAAAACCTTGGTATAGCTCTTGAATTATTGATTGACAGTCTGCAGTCACAACAACGACAAATGCTGTGTAGGTATATACTTACATGCAGTTAATTTAGTCTCCTAAATGTGATTTCAAATGCCTGTCTATTTTTTATATTTAGTAATTTTAAACAGACACCAAAGCACTATAATCACATAATCCTGGATGAGTGTTCCTTCTCCTTGAGATGAGCTATTCGGTTAGATAACGCGAATTGAGCCGCCTTTGAATTTTAAAAAATGTGATAAAACATATTTTTTGCATTTGGAAAGAAAAATGACCACTGACGTTAATATGTACCTTACTTATTTTGATGGAAACCTGGAACAACTGGTTATGTTGTGAAAAATAGCCTTATTAGTCGTCGATGTTCAAGGATACATTCTAATTAAATAAGCAGTGGCGAAATCGAACACATAGATATTTATAACTTTGATCATCTTTCAATCTTACATTTGGTAGTCGCTGCAAGCATAAACCACTACTTTGTACGTGGATGTGAGACTATTTTTGTCGAAATCCCGAATGAAAACTTAGACTTAATTTGCTGCAATATTATGCCAAATAGAACGTATCTTCAAAGGTAGGCAAATCTATCCTTTTGTTCAACTTAACATGACAAGTGCAATGTGCTTTTAAAAAATAGGGATTTAGCTTGAACGGATAGTATGTTATGATAAGTCTTCATTTCAAGGATAGTTAGATAGTAGATAGGTTTTTAATTATTTTAAGTAATAGGACACATAATGCTTTTACAATACCCTCTGTGCACTCAAGGTAATAATTAAGATCGAACAACAATTCCATTATTGCAAACTAGCATTTTATTCTCGTAACGCAAAATTATTATAATCAAATTAAGTTTTTAAGCATTTTTGTTTCCTATATCCTACAACAAAAATATTAAGTTACGAATGAGGTTTGAAGTGTGTCAAAATTGACTATGACACAAACTCCACGATTTTTTGTAAACAATAGAAAGTGTGCATTTAGGATTTGGGTATTTAATGGAGACGGCATATGTGAAAAAGTCAACACGTAAATTACAATAGAGCAAAATCATATATTTTCTTCATTTCATCACACCAAGCAAAATATTCCGTAATTAAATTTCAAAATCAATTAAACAGAAGAAACTGGTTACTTGTGCTTAAACTAATTTAGTAACATTTCAAGCCCCAAAATTATATCATGCAATGTGATCGAAATTCCTTTTCCAGTTCTTTGAAGTTCTTTCCACTCAGCTTTGCCAAGGACCAACCATGAAAAGGAAACTTTTCTATGGAATTTGCAAACTCGCCGTTCTTAAGCGCACGGATGCCTTCTGGGGTAATCTGGAACATCAAAAATCAAAACGCATATCTGTATGGATTGTAAATCAATTAAAATTGTACCACAGCTGACACCACAAAGGGGGTCTATTTTCTTACGTTATTAAGTGGCTTGCCACTGGACAAGACCAAGTGAGTGAGCTTCATCCGACAGAGAACATCTTTAAATAAGGCGTCTGTGCATTTTGGCATCTTATCCAATTCTTTGAGTGATAGCTTTTTGAGCTCTGTAAAAAATGCATATATCGATTTGAAAGATTAATAAGGTTGAAGGTAGGATGCATTAATATTAATTATTCAATCGAAATTTATGCAGATATTTTTACTTGAAAGCTGGCTCAGAATCCCATCTGTTGTATCAGTTTTCTTGAACGCCAGATCTCCAATCTTCTTACACTTCTCCAAACACAGCTCCTCTAGGTTCTTTACTTCCGCAAAAATCTTGATCAACGAAGAATTAGTTCCTGGCCAGTTGACTAAAGTCAGCTTTCTCACATTTGAACAACAAGCGCCTAGAGAGATCACTGCTTCCATGGTATCATCATCGGCATCCATACCGTCAACAAACGTTAACCTGACCTCTGTCACTGCTGGTCTCCGTATTCCAACAAAGAGGAATCGCATTAATGACGCTGTCGATTCTGGATCTATGCATATCGCCTTCTCTCTTATAAAATCATAATGGGCTACTGTGGTGTAGAGCATCTTTGAATCCACAGTGACATCCAATACCTTGAGAGCAGGCCAAGGTCGACGATCTCGTATGGATACGCCATAAGGAAGGAGTGAACTTCTGGATGTTGCTGGTACGGTGAGTTTCTCCAAATTTGGCATATCCATTGGAGTTGCCAAGCCGTGCAAATTTACCAAAGAGACTACTGGTGTGGAAATTGTGTGAGTATCGAGTTGCTCATTGGATAATAATGGAACTAATGGTAGAATCCGCTGAGGTTGCCACTTTTGAAACCAAGCCGCGTTAACGTTTAAAAGCTTCACAGAGTGCTTTACGCAAACTTTTGCCAAATCTAAAAAATTGGAGGAGTTTAAAAACTCAGTAACTTTGTCTCGTGCAAGTTTATCTTCATGGAAGGCAGTAAAGTCATAAAACTTCAAGTTTGGCTTGTTTGGGAAGTTTTCGTTTCGTTTTTCAATGTACTCCTGAATCTTTTTGAATGCCATTCCAAGCGTTGGAATGCTAAGCTGCGTCAGCCCAATACAGGATCTCAAATGAACAAAGGAACAAAATGCATCGCCCGAGTACTCCAGCTTTTCACAAAAAGACATTAACGTTGTAGATGAAATGATTACATTCATGGAGAGTATATTGGGCTCCACACCGACAGTAAACTTCTTCAATTGTTTAAATCGTTTAGGAAACTCTTCATTTGGGCAATCATATGCTTGCCGCAGGGCTTCTTGTTCAGTCAGCGCATACCCACCAAAGGTATCAACCATAAGACACTCCAAATTTGGGAGACCTTCAAAGAATCGCCTTTCATTCCGTTGAGGGGCAGGGAACATCCTATGAATTCGAACATGTGTAACAGTTGGCCCAAATGCCTTCAAAAACTTGGCAAAGTTCTTCGCCTCCTTGTCAAAAATCGCGCTATGGGAAGTGTTCATGAGGTAAATGCGTGTTGTTGGAAATCCCAGTTCCAGATATCGCGATAAACACTTATCTTTGTTGCTTCCAACTTCATATATGGTAATTTCTGGGCATAACTTTGCACCTTTGACCTTGATGTACTGATCAGCCAGTTTTTTTGCGGATTTGGACACTCTCCGAAAGCGAAGTAAATCGTTCCAGCTCAAGTGCGGGAATACATTCTCAGTGTACTGGAATCAATAAGATTCAATATTAAGAAATGAACTTTCCACTCACACTCATGGTCTCTTGCAACACTTGATTTGCCTAACTGTTTAAAAAAACACTTACGAGCTTTACTCTCTCTTCATTCCACTTCATCTCTGCCTCTTCCCCAACCCGACCGACGTCATTAGCACGACCCAAAAGCAGTCCGTTTCTCTTCATTTTTGAATAAATTTTAATTTGACTCCTTCAAGTTATCTGCCAAGTCATAAAACAACATTTACATTTACACAACTTAAGCTTTTACTTGCTTTAACACAAAAAATACATAAAAACCAGTTTAATAATTTGTTACAAAACCTACAGACTGCAAATTTTCTCACTTCGAAAACAGCGAAATCACAAAGGGTCGCTGTTAATAATTTAATTAGTGATGATGACACGTATTTATATTGCCTATCCTTAAAGTTAATCAATTATAAGTTTATCGAAAGGAGGACAAAACGAAAGAGAAGCTGTGATGTTAACAAATGCAAGTGATTTGTATCTGGAATTACCAATACACGATATGTACGTATTCTCAAGTATCTCTTAGTTTGTTCTTGTGAAGAAGTCATGATGACATGAGTGGGTTCCGTAGTTCATTTGCATGTTTCCACTGATTGGATGTTTCTTTCTTCTTCACTCGAGTAGTTCCTTCTCTTTTTGTGGCATGGATGCGGATTATTGTGGATGCGTGAAATGTAAAGCTTAAGGCTTGTTACGAGCATCACAGATTTGCGAGTATTAAGATCGCAGCCTTTCTCCTTTGTGTATGTA
>JAHZNC010003755.1:0-18435 GCA_027744095.1 Zhuqinia jingwanae | reverse complement strand
CATAACAACGCTTAATGAGCTGCAAAAAAGTTACAACGCAAGTTAAAAATGTGTGTGCATGCAAATTATTCTTTAAATAGGGGTATCCACCGGAAACGGATGTGTGGGTATAGCAGAGATTGAGCAGAGATGAGGAGCTGAGCGTGTGGCGAATGCAAGAAAAGATGAAACATTCAACGTTGTTTTTTGTAGGTGCAAGTCGCAAGACTCACAAACTCACAAGTAGACATTCACACAGATGACAGAGAATTGGTTCTGGTGCAAATGCACTTTACCAAAAAAAAGGAGAAGAAGAAAGATGTGATTGCAGCTGCTCTTCAGAGGTAAACAACAGCAACAAAGAAACTTTGACAAGAAGAAACGCGATGAGAAGGAATTTATTTAGTTAGCGGAAATTGCATTCCGTTTCCTATTCGTTCCGGAGAAAAAAATCTAGCAAACTGAAAATAAATTGAAAAGATCTATTTTGTGTGGCCAAATTAACCTGGTTTTGACAGCTGATAAAGTAATACTTAATTTCCTGTTTTAATTACTGAAATAATTTAATTAATTATTGTTAATTGAATTTAATGCAACGTGTCAGCTTGATTCGTGTATTCAATTTGAATTAAAGTAATCAAATTAAAAATGCGTGTGTATTCCATTTCTAGTCAAGGGAGACAGACTGTAAACTATGTACACAACATGACAGGTGACCGGAAGCGGAAGTTATTAACTGGAAACACGTTATTGGAAATGGTTGTGATGCTGTTAGGAACATTTTTGGTTTTATGGACTGTTCCTGTTTTCATCGGGGTGCACGCAGTCAAACCTGCCACGCCTGCTCAAGCATCTTCAGTGCCTGTCAAGTTTCACGAGGAACATCGACCTATCCAGTGGTGTGTCAACGGGGTGGACGAACCAGAGTTCCAGCAGTATCCGTGGAGTGAATTTCGACCGATTTTGCAAAGGAAATACTTTGACCATTTTTTGGCTAATGTGGTAAGTCATCAAGTCTTGATCAAGTCATCATATTTATCAGCCAGAATGTAGTTTCCTAAATGAGCTAAAAACAAAATTTTAATAAAGGATAACATTATAATATTCATCCAACTTTAAGCTTCAAATTAATAAATTTTGCTCGTTCCAGAGATTCAGATACACGGTGGGGCTTTGGCCAATTTCTATTAAAAGTCGCGAATTGGGTATCGGTAGCGGAGGTAACCTTTACCAAAGAGCTCATTTTACATTCAAGTCAGAGTTGCGAAAAGCGTTTGAGGGAGGTGAGTGATATTAATTATTACAAGTTGCAACTAAAAGAGTCCATCTGAGAAGATCTTCGAAATCATGAGAAGTTGTAACCATTTTATTTTGACAGGTGTGCGTTTGGATTTCAACAATACAAAGATTGAAGGGTTACTCGTGCAAGCCAATTTTGCTCCGTATGGCGTTGGTCTCCCAATGGGTCAGTTTTTACACCCTAAAGAGTTTAATTGTGTTGACTGTGAAGCACCTGTGGGCATCCCAATTGCTTGCAGGAAAAGAACGTATATGCATGTTGTGGTATGTCAAAATATGCTAAAATTGTTATCTACACACTAGCTCGTTGCGTTTTGTGTTAAAAGTCTTAGTTGAGTGTTGAGTCTGACTGATTTAACTTTGGGGTATTTTATCTGTTATTAAAGCACCCAACCGTATTCGCTTACCATCATGAAATGAAAGTCCCGCAGCCAGAAAGGGACAGACGACAAGGTGCTTGCTACAATAATATCATTCCAATGCAATGTGTCATAACTGATTTTAAGGACACTAATACAAATCTTACTGGAATGAATACAACGTGGGAGTGGGACAAGGTTAAAGACTACAAAGTGCATCAACCCCCTCCTGGAATGACAACTACATGTATGGAGGACACCGAATGCGAAGATGCCTTCAAGCATTGGTTTCAAGCGGACTGCTGTCTTGAGAAGGAAAATGGGAAGTGTAATAATACGAAAACGGCAGGCCCCGGTGCTGGAGGAGTGGGTGGAACTACCACTGGACCGAAAGTAAAGGACGCTTGTCCCAATTTATCTACCGCTCCGACTGAGGAGATTATGGAAGATCCATTCCTACAATCGAAAAATTGGCCGACCTTTGAGTGCAAGCCCTACGAGGTTACTGTGTGTAGACCAGTCGGTGCTGATAAAATTCCTATCTACGAGAGGTATAACAAACTTCAGGAGGATCCAGTTACCGGTGCACCATATAATCCTAAGTTTGATCCTTTCGATACGGCGAAGCAATGTTGTTTGGGAGTTCCCTCGGGTGCAACTGCGTGTCCCCCACCGGTACCACCGGGAGGTCCACCACCTAAACCACAAGGAGTGGTGCCTTGTCCAAAGGGTTTGGAATGCGTATCTAAAGTGGTACCACCAATTGATCGGACTCTTGATCCATGGGTTGACGTGTTCCCCCGGGAGAAAGAGGCGGACAAGTGTGTAGAAATTTTGCAGGATGCCAATTTTGGAGCGACTGAAAAAGTTCATGGAAATTTTGTTTGGTATTTACCTCCTTGTCGAGGAAGTACAGTCCGGACCAGATTCTTGTATATAACGATTTAAATAACTGTTTACTGATCATTTTCATTGTTGGTTAAGTAATTTTAAGATATGTATTATTTTTTTTAAACTTTAGAATGCTGGTGGTTCACAGTTTTCACAAGGGAATATATAGTATTGTGGAAAGCGATGATTACTATGAATTAAAATCAGGCGCAGTAGGTAATGGTAATACGGGTGCTTTGAATCCTCATATTCCTTCTCCTTTGTTCACTGGATTCCCTCACTTTTGTGAAATACCAAGCTCCGCAACATATCTCTACAGCACCGCGGTAAAGTATTTTTCACGTGTAGAGTTATAAGAAAATCTTTCATTTGTACAAAGGTATTTTGATGAGTAGCTTTTTTTTACCACACTGCACACTTTATAAAATAGAACCAAAATGAAGGCTTTGATTTCAGTCGTTCTTACGACGCATGCATTCAGAACGCCACTGGACCCAAATATGTTAACGATCAGCTTTGTGAGGGAGTGCCAAAATTCACTCAAAACAAAGGTATAGGGAAGAAAAAGAAAAAGAGAGCACCGGCTACTAATAAGAACTTAACATCAAAAGTTCCTAAATGTGATGGAAATGCGGGTAAGAAACCCCTCAGTTGCGAGCATGCATGTCCTGGTTTACCGTCTACCACACCAGAGTATTTGGTTACCCCAAGTACTTCCATTATCAAGAGGACAGTTCATGGAGGAATCAATATCGTGACCAACTTTTGTATTATGCCCATATGCGTGTTCGTTGCGAGGTTTTATAAGGAAACATTCAACTTACAAGGATTCAAGGGACAAAAGTTATGGTATTGGGTAAGGATGTCCGAGAAAACTATTTCAATTTTATTTTGTGTGTTTATTCAAGTTTACTACTTCTAAATTACTTTTTCAGATGCACATGGTTGGTGCTGGTGGTTCCACAGTTTTACAGTACATGGGCTTCTTCACGGGCAAGCTTGTCGACGACTCGGATGCTCACTTGGTTTACGGCAATATTTATATTTATAGTCTGGCATTCGCGTACATAACGTCATGGATGAGACACAAGAATAGGTGGATAAGTATGGTTGTGGAAAGTATTCATTCGATTTGTGGATATAGCTGTTTCCTTTTAGCTCGTAAGATTTTATTTTTTTAAAGCAATTTAAAAATAAAGAATGTAATCTTATTTGCATAAATAATACAGACTGTGTAATTGATAACTCGTTCTTTGTTTAGTGATTTGTGTCACCAATGCTAAACAAAATGCTTTTCCGATCAACTCGGCTGTCAAATATGTTGTTTATGTTGCCATTACTAGTTTAACGGGTTTTTATGTTGGAATGACGGTAAGTATAAAATAATACCTACGATTCTTACTTTCACACTACTTGTCCTTTATGAAATTAGCCTTGTGTCTTTGTTTCAGGTACACATTTGTACTATGGATAAAAAGTTTGGAATGAAGCCGAGACGCTGGCATTTTCCGTCTGTAGAGGCAAGATTTGATGATTTGCCAGTTCCAGTAAAAAAAATATTTTTTATAGATGTCTTCATAAATATTAAAGTTATTGTTAATTATATTAAGGACTAAGGACTTTCTGCAATGTTTCTCAATTTTCTTGTTACAGGGCCGAAATGTCCGCAAGATCTTTATAATTGCCGTGCTATTCATCAATTTACCACTAACCCTTTCAACGCTATTTTTGTAGAAATGTACGAATCCCATCAGTTTATTTGGGATGACGACGGTGATGATAATTTATTGAACTTGGGTAGTCTTTGATACACTCACTCAGTTGGGATAATAATTTATCGAATGTCAAATGTACACAGTAATTTACTATATATTTCAAACTATATGTACAAAATGTGGTTGTGCAGGCAGTGTTTTTGAAAAGTCATAACCTTAATTTGGAAATAAAATGTTGTGTTCTGTTCCAATAAAATGTAAACATTGTTAATGAGATATATGTTTGGAAAGACGATAAATGTTTTTAACAGGTTACGTTTTTTATTTCTTATGATAAATGTTACATTTTACGTCATGTTATATATTGGTACCATTATTGCTGGATAAAATACAAAAACTATTTGTAAAAAAATGCTATCTTGTAAACATACATAACACACACAGGACATAAAATCTACCAGTGTAATGACGGGAATAGGAATACATGTTTTGTCGCACATATATAATGTTATTGAGCTGAGCTATTTACCATTATTAGTTGAAAGATCTATTATTTTAGACATTATATATTTTAAATCTAAATAGTAATAGTACTAAAACGCATGTACATATGTACATTGACTCAAATCAGTACACCAAGAATTTTGTTTATTAAAAGATACACGATAAACTTTTTAAAGATTTTATTCAGTTTTTTATGGATTTCATTGTTTAGCATGGTCGGGTGAAACGGTATCTATTATCTAAACGTTCCACAGTTTTGTCTGAAATCTGGAATAAAAAAACACATGAGCAAACTTTAGTTAAATTTAGTTATATGCAATAATAATAATAATTCATCGTTGGTTAATTTTAGAAGCGACTTTCTTACCGGGAAGTAATCCAAATGGAGTTTTTCCAAGTTTTCCATCAGTAGTAAAGCAAAATGTACCGTTATGTCAGTCAATCTAATAGTAGATGCGGATCGCATATGGCTAGCGCTCAGTCTTAAAGTTTTCAAATCTGCAATAAAAAATAGTAAGCCATTTTTAATCTGATTGCAAGTAGATAGACAAAATATGCACATATGTTGATAGAAAAACCTACTTCTCAATTTTCTCAGAGACGATTTGTGTTCCCAACGCTGAATAAAATTCCTCTCCGGAAATGTAAATTCTTTTCTTCTTAACAACCACTCACACATTTCCGCTGGAAATCCTGTAAACACAGCATCCACTGCCAAGCCCCTACCATCTAAGTCATGGAACTCTGATCCCAAATAAATGTCCAGCTCACTGAGGTTTCTCAACTGATCGAAAATCGCCGTCATAGCCTCAAAGCTGCCCACAGTCACATTTCTCAGTACCTTTAAATTCTGGAAACAGTGTCCGATTCTGTTGATCATATGCGCTTTGGTAATTGGATACGGGAAATCAATTTCCGCCACCGTTTCAGACATGCAATTATCCGGAAATACTGTGCCCTGCTGGTCCTCATCCCACAAGCAGATTTCCAGCTTTTGTAGTCTGGGGAATATGTGCTTGTATGAGAGCAAAGCCGGAGGTCTTCCCAGGGCAACTAAGTATTGGAGCCTGGGGAAAACGGGAAAGTCCATTTCCACCATAAACTGGCCCCCGACAGCTTTACAGTAGAGCAAGGTGGGTGCAACATTCTCCAAATAGGCTTGCAGTGTTCCAGGTCGAAACACGGATTGTTGGAAATACACTTCCAAGCTGAGAAGATCCTTGTGCTTCTCAGATAACTTGCGTAGCTGCTCATCTGTCAAAGTCATATTTAACTTGATTTCCCTCACAGAAGAAGGGATATTATCAACCAAAGCATCACCAAACTTTTTGATAAGCTGGTGTTTCAAATTTATCATTTGAATAGTTTTTGGATTTCCACCAAATATTTTGAGGTCCAACTTTCTCAGATTTGGAGCGCCTGTCAAAAGAGAAACCAGTAGAGAGGGCATTTCAGGTTGCATCTCTTCCTGAGAGTTGGAGTCAATTCTTACATGAAGGGCCAGACTTTTCAACCGACCCAGCACCAGATCAGGAAAATCTTTTGGAAATTTTAGGTCACAAGGATTAGTCATAAACAGTTCCAAATTGACAATTGCTCCGGAGCACTCATGGAGTACATCGCCAAAATTTACGTCATCGTAGCTATCAGTGCTGAATCGAAAAGTTTCAAATGGGATATCTGCACTTGTCCGCATGACACGAATGAAAAGTTCAGTAGCGCGGCCAATAAAGGTTTTCTTGAAGATGATGCGGCCACGACGAGTGCGGTAAACGCGAGTGGCAACACGACACCAGTCCTTACAGACCAAGCGGAAAATCTTGCAGTAGTGACCTAAAAGCTCGTGGTCAACGGATTCCAAAATTTTTTCAACCACCTACAAATAAATTTCACATAATTTTTTTAAAAGTTTAAACAAAGTTATGTCATTATTTGTTATGTAAGAAGCTTACATGATCAATTAGTAAGGGATGCAGCGCAGATCCATGCTCCTTCTCGTTTTCAAACGCTGAGGAGCCAGCAAAAGTTTCGTCGTACATTTCAACTTCCATTGTTCTTTTGATATTATGACAGGGGCATAACCGTGTTGCTCTCAATTTCTAAAACAAAATCAAATTACACCAATATTAAAAAATTGTCTCCGACAGTACTCGTCAGTCGTCACCGTGCAAACATTGCTTTTAGGTTAATCAAAATTTCAATTACAAAATTTATCTTTGTCTGCTGTTAAACATTGTGTTGTCACTACTTACAACTTAGTATATATCTATTTATATTTATGACAATTATGAGACGGGATGTACTTGAAGCAGATAAAAATCAAATGAAAATGACAAAGGGACAAAAATAGTAATTACATAATTATTATAAAGCTGTAAGCATTTGGAAGTATGCACATAGGTGCATGTAAATCTCATGAAATTGAAATACCAATTAGTATTATGGGGCACATGGCACAATACTAATATCACACATTTATTGTTGTACTGAATATACATAATATACCAAATAACGCCGTTGTCACTTCAATTTGAAAGGTTACGTTGGAAGGAAAGTCAATTGTGTTTTGCTGCTTATGTTTATTTTTCTAGGTGAAAATTACTGCTGCGTATTTTGACATATTCACGGGATTTATATATAGGTATGTGGTAAAATTAAATTAAATGAAAAACTGATAATTTTACAAAGGTAGTGCAAATATGTATATGCATGTGCAAAATTCCTCTAGTCAAATCCCATGCGTCATTCGCATCATTCTGATAATTTCTCTACAATTTATGATAGCTTTTCACCGACAAAGTGACGCCCGGCCGTGACAAAGACAGAAGTTCAAAGTTTCCAAACAGGATAGCAACCTACTGACTTTGACTGAATTTTAAATTTGAATCCAAATGCAGCAGCTTAACTGCGCGCGTGAACATTTTTTTTGGAAGCAAACATAAAGTCACGAGTCAAAAACTTATTTTTCGTTTCAGTACAGCACAGAATAGAATGCGTAGATTGAACACACAGCGATTTACTGTACCATAACCGAGCAAATTAGGTAGTCCAATAACAAAACCCGAATACCGGATCCTTTGTCTTTCTGCTGTTGACATGACTTTTGGACCTGAACCAAGTTTGATAGTAGGGTTTTGCAAGTTCAGTTGCAACTGGCGTAATAGGATTTGCGTATATAAAAGTATAAACTGGATGCAAAAAATACTGTGGCACGTTCGCAGAAGCCGGATATATGCAATCATTCCGGTTGGTAGCAGCGTCCATAAAACATAGTTGTTATAAATTTATAACACCGCTAAGGATTGTCTTTGTCTGTACGTGCGTATTTATTTTTACCAAAATGTAATCCCATATAACGTATGTACATGTGTATAAATACTTATATGCCAGTTGCAAAGATTTTGTGTAAAGCATGCTACAAAATGACATGATTATTCAATCAGAAAAAATTCCATCTTTCTTTACTGTTTCAATATTTTACATGCATTCAACCCATTTTCAAACAAAGCTCTTTTAAAATATTTATTTCAAACTGTTTATCCTTTATATATAAAATGTTCACGAAGAATACAAATAAATATTTGTATAAATTTTTTTTTACTTTGTTCTTAATTTCCTTCAGCAAATAACGTATTTATTTTTACCAAAATGTAATCCCATATAACGTATGTACATGTGTATAAATACTTATATGCCAGTTGCGAAGATTTTGTGTAAAGCATGCTACAAAATGACATGATTATTCAATCAGAAAAAATTCCATCTTTCTTTACTGTTTCAATATTTTACATGCGTTCAACCCATTTTCAAACAAAGCTGTTTTAAAATAGTTATTTCAAACTGTTTATCCTTTATACATTTATAAAATGTTCACGAAGAATACAAATAAATATTTGTATAAATTTTTTTTTACTTTGTTCTTAATTTCCTTCAGCAAATAACGTTTGAATATTTAAATGGGATTCTAATTATAATGGGAACAATAAAGGGGAATAAAAGGAGTTGTTAGAGATATTCCTGCCTTTTTAGATGTACGAAACAACGTATTCAAATGAAACATATTTTTATATATCTTTAATCCATCTGACATTGCACTCCACCCAAACATCGGTTTTTTTTATTTGCCTTTGCTCTTGGTACAAAGAAAAATAGGCAAAGACCACGCTACTTTTTAAAACTTCTTGACTCTTTGCCAGTAGTGGTGTAGTACTGACAGCTCATAATAAAAGTATATTTTATTCCTGATACCTAAGTGTAAGACATTAGGCTGGCTATACATATGAAGCATATATTGTACACACATACTGATGCAAACCCAATAGTGCTAAATTTTACTTTAAATCTCTTTGTTGATCGTGGCGAAAATCTTTTAAACAAAGATATTTAATAATATTCAACGATAAGATTCCAAGCATAGCTTTCCATATCCAAAAAAAGTACCTCAACTTTTTTTTTGTGTCGACACACGTGATCACGTGGATAAGCATCACAATAATGTTATGCATAAGTTAATTAATGAGATCTCCAGTTCCTATCTGTTTTAAGTTGCAAATCTTATAAAATACATTCTACGTATTTATATGCGCACATATGCAAAAAGCAATAAAGCAACTCAACTTCCTTCCACTGAATTTGTAGTGATTAACTTTTAAAAACAAAGAAAGAAGGATACATAGGCTATTTCGCTGCTGGGAAAACAGTACTGAGAAAAATTATAGTGTCTTGAAACTTGGATTTATATAAAAGTAGGCAGTAACGTGATTCTCAAATTTAAGCTGAATTATAAATTTTGTAGAGTTTGTTTGTACCATGAAAAGACGCTGTTGTTCTGTATAACAAGTATAAAAAACTTTTATAAAAAACTTTTAAGAAGTATGACTCATATACTCATGATAATTTGAACAAAGCTATCTCTATGTCTACTTTTTGGCTGGTAAGTATATATTACATATTATTATAGCTGACTTTCCAATGCTCTCTGTCAATAACTTTTGTTTCATGAGAAAAGTATACATATTTTTTTTTAAAAAAAAGTGCAGTGCTCTCGTGTTGTCTCCTCCTGTTCCATAATACAAAGTCAGTTGTAAATGTTGAATGTTGTATGTAGTACCACAAGGAAAATCGCATTATTCCTCATCACTTTTTCATCATCTACTATTTACAACATATCTATAGAAAGCGGAATGGGATATATGGGATAAGAAGACAAATTCTTCTTTTGTTTATACGCAATTCTAAGTGTTGTTGTTTTTTTATATGTGCATAAACATCCTAACGTACCTAACCACGTGTAAAAGAAACGTGAGAAAAAAGGTAAATGTCAACAGGAAGCATAAAAAAACAATGTTGAATGTACTGAACTTGTTATATAGCATGCGCAGATACAGATATTTATCACTAAACACACCTCAACACACACCTCAACACACACGCACTATACTACTCTGAGTTTGATGATGAATCGTAGCAAAATGTACGTTTTTAAATTAAAAAATATGATTTAAAAGTGTATATGCCTACATTGCAATATATAATGTTTGTTATACTAGAAGGCTTTCTTTAAACTTATAATATGCATAGACGCGCATGCTAGTATACTTTTATGCTCAATTATGCATTACTGTTTTTTCTGTTACATTACAATTACGGTTGTATATTGCCTGCATTTTTCATTTTATCGCAATCCAAAGAAGATAATAGGTAGAGCTAAACCGTAATAATAACCATTTTACGTTTTACATTTTTTACATTAATGTTGGTCGGGTCGGGGAAGTAAAAACAATAACAGCGTATGTATAACAATAAATCAAAAGTCTTTGTATTATTAACTGCGCAGTAAGTAGTAATACTTACAAAGTATACTATATTTGTGGATGTTATTATTTGAAAGTTGACCTGTGCAACTTTTTTCTTCAAAGGTTATACACTGCACACACACACACCCCCATACCACTCAGAAATTTATTCTGATTGGTGGAGAGTGTGGGAATGAACAGGAAGGAAGCCAATTCAACGATTAAAGTGTTAGGATATTATGATTTATGATTTTATTGTTGACCTGAACGAGCTTTATATCAAATCAGGTTTTTATCCGTACTTTATTGATATAGGTAATTTTGTTACGATAATTTTTTTTTTATTGCTAGCTATTTTCACTGTGGCATTTCATTTCACTAAACTACTCAATTCTTGCCCTAGGCTTGCTTGGTCATTAAAGGAAATTGAAATAATAGCACGCAATCGTTAATCGTTATTGCAAGAAAATAAATTGTCCACTCAGGTGGCTCTTGACATGCTAATATAAGTTTAATAGTCATAATATTTGCACTTATAACATTTTATATGAAATTGACAATAAAGCACAAATGTCAGTAAATTACTAGAGCCTCAATAGACTCGGGCAGATAAACTGTCACCATCCTATTCGTCCATAGTCCATATACCTGATCGTCATCATATAATCAATAATCAATCATATTATTAGTAAGTAGCCGGTATATGTATTGTATTGCTTCTAGTCATAGTCGCCAGTGAGATATTATAGGTATCGAGTCCGCGACTGTGCTATTTTGTATAATCTGTGACCGCAGCAGCTAACAATAACAAACAAAAACCAGTTTTTACGTCACTTGTTATTTTTTAATTTAAACTATGAAATGCCTACGTTTTAGAAACTAAAAAAACAACTTATTTCTTGAACGTATTATAGTCAGACACTTACCTCTTTACTTTGTTCTCAATAACAACAATGTTGAATGTTTACAACAAAAGTCAAGGGTAAATCCGCATCTTAATCTTATCCTTCACTTAAGCGCCTTGTTCTTCCTTGCCCAACACACAAACAATAACAACAAAAAAGATATGCTTTCTTTTCCTGTCGCTAGGTTTAAGTTGGTATGCGTAATAAAACAAAGTGGATAACATACACACTTTTGCACAAAAAAAGTTATTTTTCAAATGTAAGATTTTTTCACGGGCTATATTACAGCAGCCAAGCCAAGTAAATAAGCCAAGCAGCACACTGTTTAAGGTCACTTTGGATTTCTAGTTCAATTTTATTGATTTTTATAGAGCGAGTAGGTACTCGGCACTCTACGTAACAAATTTTTTTTTGAACAAGATTCAGTTCAGCAGGTCTTCAATGTACTACACTACCAGCACTAATTATTATTACTATGCTTATTGTTGATATTTATGAGAAGTAATAGATAATCAAACTCAAACCTAGTGAAGTGTGCTAGTTTATATGTGTTGGCTTTATACTATGGCTTCTGACAAATATTTTGATAAAGGCAAAATGTGTAGAAAAACAAATTGCCGCACTTCCGTTTTCACTTTTTTTGTTTTTAGTTTAAATTTTTCAACATATTTACATAGGCATGTAAATATGCGTACATGCTATGTATAATTTATAATTTAGCACGCCAAATTATAATGCATAAAAACAAAAGTTTCCCACTATCTTGTTGACTTTTTGCTGGCACAAAATAAATAATTCTTATTTTTAATCGCTGTTCACTCTATTTAAGAGTTGATCAACAAAGTTAATTTTCTGCTAAATGTTTTGTTACACATTTAGACTTATGTGTAAAACGCAACATTTATTATTAAAAAAATATGTTGTGTGTACAAAACGGCTTTACACATCTGTCAGTCTCTACAACTTCCTTCCTTAAACTATACAGAATACGCAGAAGTCGCTCCTTCCATTACGAATGGAAAACAGCGAATGAAACAGAAAAGATGAACTCAAACTCAACCAACTCCAAAACTCAAGCAAGCCATCAATGAACTTTTATACACAAAAAAAAATCTGCAAAGAAGCAGCATGCCAATATTATTACTCTTGCCTACTTTTATTTGACTCGACTGGCTCTACGTCTGCCTAGTTTTGCTAAGAGTAAAAGCAACTAAACTGATATTATTGTGAGAAGGTAAATATTTACACTCGCAGCGTAAAAGGCAACAACACTCCTATATATTTCTTGTTATTTTTGTTGAGTGTGCTGCTGTTATACATGTTTGGGAACAAAAACAACAACTGTGTACATAAAAGTCAATACAAAAAGGTGCATATTATTGTGCAGTGCAGATAAGAGATAGAAGCAGATGCGCTTTTTATACTACGTAGTTGGGTTTTATAGTTGGAGTCGAGTTGCTTTGCACAAAAAATTCTTTTGTAGACCGTATTCCAAGCAAAACTGATATAGGACATATACATATGCCTATAAATTCTACATGTGACATGGGCTTTATTGTATGTACTTGGATAGTTACAATAATATAATGTCTAAAGCAGAACTGTATGGAAATATTTTTATTGTGTATTATTATATCTGGCTTCTGTTGACAGGATGTAACAAAAAAAAGAAGCAATGCTGCTTTGTAAAGCTGCAATGCAAAAAATTGCCACGAGTGAAATGAGTTATGGAAAAGTCATCAAGTCATACCTGATGACATCTGGCATATATCTCTAATTTCATTCCGCTTGTTGTGCTCTTTTGATATTCCATCCACTATTAAGAGCATTTAAAAAGCAATAAGACACATGTAATTTTTTTTAAAACATATGTGGAGGTGTGTATGCAATATGCAACGAGTTTATTGTGTACATTTAACAACCCTTCTTTCAAAAGTTATAAACTCCAGCGTATGCAGAACAGCAGAAACAGAGGTGCCAAAATATATTATTTGTGGTGAGTCTGGATCGGGCCAATTTTCTTTTGCCTCTAGCTGTAAATACCTACTCATACTTTTCTAAAAATATTTTTAATTAAACAAGTTCAACTCTGGTCAATGGTCAGCCACCTAAATTAATATAAATACATGATAATAACTGATGAAAGAAATCACCGGTAATTTCTTACTCCATAAAATGGCGAAAACTTCTAAGAAACGAAACAACGTTTGTTTTGACTTTTTTCGCATAGTACACATTACACATATTCTGTCTGTCTATACATTTCACAAGTCTATAATATGCCAAATTCTCACAAAACACAATGGACTCCTATTGAAAAATTTAGCGAGAAGGCTTTTTCTACAGAGATGCTCAGCAGCAGTGCTTTAACACAATACACGGTTATAATAATAAAAACAACAACAGGTCAATTTTCATCTTCGTTGTTGCCTGTTTACTTATGTGGTAAACAAGCACATGACTCATCCTGCCCTGTATATTAATTTGTAGGAGATATATACCTACACCTACGTTGTTAAACTTGTTTTCGTTCTCTACATGTAATTTTAATAATCCTCTATATATAATCTACATCTTCTATCATTTACAACAACAATAATATAAATTTTTGACAGCGCAGGTAAGTTTTATGCTTCTTTGTGCTATAATGATGAATGACTTGTGTATGCACTATGTACACGCTAAATATGTATAAACTTACCTATAAGGATTTACCTTGGAAAGTGCAAAGACTTTATTTTGCACTATCGCTCCTCTTCAAAACAATAACATTTTGCACAACTACATATATGAGGACGACTATATATTAATAAAAATATGATTTAAAATTATGCGAAAGAAAAGATGTCGATGTAGGTAATTAAATAGAGAGGAATTCGCAGTAGCAGAATAATGATAATAATAATTGTTTTATTTTGCTTAGTCATGCCTGCACAGGCAGACTTATGTTAAAGTGTTGTGTTGTTTGCTGCTGTCTCCTTATTATTGGAGTAGTCTATCAATACGAGGAGTAAAAGTTATTAAATATGTATGGAATTATTTCTTTGTATCAAACAGGGATAAAAATGTAAATAAATATGATTTAATGTTGAATTATAATGGGAATGGGAAAGAATAGATATTTATCGATAAAAAACTGTGTATGGATGATGATGATTTGATGATAAAATAAATAATTTGTTATTTTATGTACAAAATTGTATCAGCAAAATGTATTCTTCATCCTTTTAATAAAATCACTGTCAACTGCAATAAATAAAGTCGTGAAGAGAAGGAAAAAATTCACACAATAGTATGTAGTTGGTAATTTTATAGTTTCACTTTGAACCTTGGACTATTGTTTCTTATATTGTGGATTATTGAAAATAAATAACTCAATCTTTATTTTATTGAGGTTGCACTATGCAGTGCATGCTTGTCTGATTGTTGTTGGTCGCTAATAAAATAATAAAATTTTCTTAGAAAATATGATAGTATACGATATTTCTGTTGAATGATGATGACCGACGAGTTTTAATTTAAAATTAAACTTTGGAATGTGCAATTTATATTAACAGCAAAGTATAATCAGGCTCATAATAAAATACATTGAATTGATTGACTTGAAATTGAGAGTGGTTATTGCCAATGATGAATGAATTAAAAAATCTGAATCGATCATTATCACTACTTATAATGTTATAATATAAATATTATATTGAATATATTGTACTATAATGTTAAATGTTATGTTAAGTTGTAAGTGGGGAAAAGTACGCGGCAGTGTACAAAGTTCACATGTTTATATCAAACGGTTCATATTCATCTGAATACAAAAGCTATTACGTTGTACGTATTACAAATTGCGATTACACCATTATCAGAACTTGCAGATTTTTACATAATCAAAATACCTTTAGCTTTTTGCGCATGGCAAAATGCACATCCGCTCCGCATATGATTCAACTGAAATGGCGGTTTAGGCAGTCGAGAAGTGGGGGAGTGTATTGTAAAAGTATTACTAAGTTGTAATAAGTCCATACATAAACCTGGCACTAAAGTTTAAATACAATGATTTTTTTTGCACAAACGCATGCTAAAAGACCAACGACCATTAAAACACTCCAAGGCAATAGGTGGTTTGTTGTTCTCAATATTTTGGTTATTATCTCGTATTGTGGAAAAAAGAGTTAATAACATTCCTTCCTCTTATATAAGAGCTTACTCGTAAAGTCCGACAGCAAAAATTGCTTCGTGCACGAATATACATACATTGTACATAGGCTTTTTTTTACATGCACTATGCTTGAAATTTGTGGCTAAAAGCAGTAATAACAAACCCTATTAAGGTTGTAGTAAGGTCCGATGATGTAGTGCGAGTGACTTATATATTATTCGTATTAATATTTCTTTTAATTTAATACTACTTGATATCTACTATTATTGTATTTACGTCTTATTAAAATTGGTTGAATTCGACGAGTTGGATATAATATTCGTAATCAGCAAACTACATCAATTTCTATGAAAAATATTGACCAAGATATTACCATGGTGATCAAATCTAATATTCACTAACGGTTAAACGTATGGCACCGAGCTCTTTCCAAGGGACTTGCATACCAAATTGAAGATCAGCAGATGTCGAGATGTCTCATCGACTTTTTACAAAATTAGAGTTATACAGTTAGAGCGTGAACAGACGGACAGGCAGAATCGATTCAATTTTAAAGCAGCTTACGCTACGTAATAAAATAAAACGGTCGTGTTAAGTAATTTTGTTGTGTATGATGTGCGTATAGTGTGCTGTTCAATAGTATGACATGTTTTATGACTGCTTAAAAAGTGACAACATGAATTTACCTACGTAATGTACTTTTTTTACATTGAAGACGCTTCTGCTGCGCTGCGTGCAAATCGCAATTATCAGTATGTCTATACGCTTTTTAGCAAAACATCTGCACACATACATGCCTATAAGCGTATAGTGCTTACAGCATAGCAGCAGTACCAAAATATAAAAAGTGGCACAAAACGAGAGCTTTGAACTCTTTTTCAGAGAAGCACCATCAAAACAACTTTTTTTACTGCTACTTGTATGGTTGTATGTCAACAACGTCTTAGCAGCAGTATAACCGCAGAGCAGTCTTACAAACATACAAAAAATTATAAAATTGAAACAAAAAATGACATTCATACTATTGACTATGATATGATGAGGAGGATTGAGGATCATTTGTGCACGTGGAAGAAGTTTACTTCAACAAATCATAAACTCTGTTTATTTACGAATCCTACACAGAGAGTCGACTTGTTTCTTTGCGTGCTTACAAAAATTGACAAGTAAACTAAAGAGAGGGAATGGAAGACGCATTTTTATTTTCTTATATTTTATATTGAACATCAACAATAGACGGTAATATAGAAATAGTGAGTGAATGGATGCAAAATGACAAAATGTGGTAATGGAATTTGTAAAAATTGGAAAATCGCATGAAGACCTATATGAGTAAAATGACATGTATGATATCGATATGGATTCAATATCTCGCGTTGCCCATATGAGAGTACCTACATACGACGTTTAACGAACTATATTAATGCAAGTTTCTTGATTGCTGCTCAAGTTACAAAAGTTGTTTTGAGTTTGGGGATTTAACGAAGTGGAACTGATTGTGTAACATCAGTACAAAAAGTAATCGTTGTCCTATTTTGAACAAATAGCAAATATATATGCATAAAATAATGGTCATAATATAGTTTATGTATTTACAAGAAAGTAAAAATGAACTATTTGTTTGCTTACATATGGTTTTGTTGCCATCAAATTAAACCTACACTTGCAAACACGCCGACAACAATGTCCATAGATCCTATATATCGTTCAATTCGTTGAACAAAGGTAATAGAGTCATTCATTATCACACCGTTCAAATGGTCATGAACAAATTACTATGAGTCTTGATTGCTTATCTTTGTCTTGATCTTGATGATGATCTTTCTCTTGATCTTGATGATGATCTTTTAATGAATTGACATGACGTTGTGCAGTTGTAAATTATGATTAGTAGGACAAACCCGTTTGCATAATTTTTCAGATTTCATGCAATTGTAATTATTGTTCAAAAAAATTTTTGAAGTCAACATTAGACAAAAACAACATCACATATAATACGATTTAGGTCAATTGAATTTATTTATCTTTATCAATATTTATATTTCTTTAATTCTACAAAACAATAAAATAATAATTCATAAAAGTTTATTCCACAAACAGCACAATAATCGAATACACAAGACTATTTTGTCATTATTTTGCTATATAGCCAGCCAGCCAAAAATGCAAGCAATTTAAAATGTGCAGTTAATTGAGTAGGTCAACAGAGATTGCTTCTCATTTTAGAATGCGTTACAATTTTCAATCCTTTTCCTTTCATTTAGATAAACGCCATACGCCATGCATCGTGCCGACAACTAACTGGTTTGGTTGGTAGTAATGAGTATGCACCTAGATAATAAATGCCAGTGGCTGTATGACGATGGTAAATTATGATGATGACTCGCTTGGTTTTCATTTAGTTTTAAATGTCAAGGTCTTTTTTAATAACTTTTTTGTAATTTTGTAGCTGCAATAGAAGGTTTTTACTCTTTATTGTTGTCTTTACTTGCTAACAGTAATGTATTTCGCGTCACGTGAAACCTTGAACTATAATTACATATATGTTCAAGATGCTAGTATAAATATCCAGCCACGTAAAACTTAAATAATAAATAAATAAATAAACAATAATGGTATGATTAACCAATTTAAATTACATATATTTTATATTTTCAAAAGTTGTTATTAAGTAGCCGAACGGAATTAAGGGTTTTTGGAATAATAATTTATGCCGTTTATGCGAATGCTCAGTTTGTCCTTATGTATGTCACGCGATTATCTCAGAAACTAAAAGGAATTTTGGAAGACTGTGGTTGATACTAGGGCATCTGAAATTACTATACAGGTTCT